>PVIW01006152.1:0-31552 GCA_004026585.1 Noctilio leporinus
AAAAAAAAAAAAAAAAAAAAAAGAAAGGAAAAAAAAAAAAAAAGAAATGTGAACATACCTAATCTCTACTTCAACAGACTCTTAAATAATCAGGGGTTGGTTTAGGACCACATAGGAAGCCAAACACAAGCTCAAAAAATAACTAGAATACTATTTTACAAAATTATTTAAATCCTAGGGATTTTTATTTTTTACCGCAACTTATTAGATAGACATAATAATTTCTACTCTGGGGAACAGCTGGGCACTGCAAGTGCCATTATTTCTGAAGGCTTCAATTTGTAAAATACATGTAGAGGAAAAACAGAGGGTATTGAAAGAAGTAAGACTTATGGGCAGATGAAATTAGTAAATAAATAAATCTAATATTTAAGATGGAAAAGTCCAAAAAGAATAAGTTGTAGTTCCAGTAGGTTAAAATAAAGTTGAGTTGTATTATTGGAGGTGGGAGGATCTGATTTAAAAACCAAATTCATTTTTTACTATGGGTTTGGCACTATCTCTAGGACAACTTTCACAAAAGTGAGTTCTACAGTACACCATTTCTGTGATATGTTTCACAAAAATAGCATTCCAGAGTAAAATAAGTATTAAGAAAAAACTGTTTAATCTTGCTACATCTAAAATACTATAATTTAACATGTAATAATTATATAAGCTATTGGCATATTTTATTTTTTTGTTTTGTATTACCTCTTCAAAATCCAGTGTATTTTAAATACGTGTAAAAATATGTATGGGTGTAAATGTATTTTTGCATATGTTTGGTAATATTGCAATTCATATTACTTAAAAGAGTAATTCTTTAAACAAATGAATAAATGTAGGCATTTTGGAATACTGAAAAGAAAACTTTGTTTTAATATGATTTGAGAAGCTGACAGAAGGCAGTAATTAAATGGTGAATTGTCTGGATGTGAAAGGGGAAAAAGAAAAGCACACATTGGTGGTTACAGAATAAACAGGCGGATGTTAAGAAGAACAAAGGAAATAGAGAAGTCAAAGAACTTATATGCATAACTCATGGACATGAACTAAGTGGGGCATTGCTGGAGGGAATGGGGTACTGGGTGGAGGGGGACAAAGTGGGCAAATTGGGACAACTATAATAGCAAAATAAATAAAAAATATTTTTTAAAAAGAGGCATTAAATTCCACTAGTGGCCCTGCTTGGTGGTTCATTGGGCAGGCCTGCAAACCCAAAGGTCGTTGTTTCAATTCCCTGGTCACAACATATAACCAGGTTGCAAGCCAGGTCTCCAACCAGGTCCATAGTTGGAGGCAGGTGAAATACGACCATACATTGATGTTTCTCTCCCTTTCTTTCTCCCTCCCTGTCCTTCTCTCTAAAAATAATGAATAAAATCTTTAAAAGAAAATTCCATTAGTGGCATGATGGCAGAGTGAATGAATGTGAAGACCAGACAACATTTGTAAGTGTAGAATCAGAGGAAGCAGCATGTTTGCATTCAGATGAATATTGTGCTCTGCTTTAAAAGTCCTTGCCTCCATGCCTTTTCACTCTTTATCTTTATAATAATAGAGTTCATCAGGGAAGGGGTGGTCTTTCTAGGAGCCTGATCTGAACACATCCTGGTTTAGGTCTCTATAAGTAACCTCCCTTAAAATGTCTCCAGAGAAGTTTGTTTATCCAGATAGAGGTGCATGTGCTTTTTTGAGCACACACACACACAGAGGCACAAGCCAAGTACTTCACATGCTAGCATTCGCTTGGCAAGACTGGAATGAGAAGCTGTTCTGACACTACCTGGAAGGGTTTCCATTCACTGGGACTACTGATAAGAGATTAGTTCCAGGATAATTGTGGCTAAAAACTGGTTTAAAAACCTTGAGGATGGCAACATCTTAACTTAAAGATACACATACAATTTACTTTGCACATTATAATCTATTTACATAAAGTTACCATGCTGGCTCTCTGACTTCTTTCATGCTTGCTTCTAAATGTGATTCTGAGACTATGGTAGAGAACTGAATTGGCTTTAAACTGCCATTTTCTTGCCCAGAGATCTGACATAGACTCACCAGCAGCAGAATGCTCTTGTCTAAATGAATAATGGCTCCATATAAAATTTTGAAGTATTTGTTCTAAATCTGTGAAATATGTATTTGGTGTTTTAATAGGGGTTGCGTTGAATCTATAAATAGCTTTGGGTAGTATGGCCATTTTAATGATGTTAATTCTTCCCATCAATGAACATGGTATATGCTTTCATTTATTTGTATCTTCCTTGATTTCTTTCTTCAATCTTCTGTAATTTTCTGAGAATAAGTCTTTTACTTCCTTGGTTAAGTTTATTCCTAGGTACTTTGTTTTTCTTGTTGCTGTAGTAAATGGGATTTGTTTTATAGTTTCTCTCTCTGATGTTTCATTGTTAGTGTACAAAAATGCCTTTGATTTCTGGGTATTGACTTTGTATCCAGCTATTTGCCAAATTCACTTATTAGGTCAAGTAGTTTTTTGGTGGAGTTTATTGGGTTTTCTATGTACACTATCATGTCATCTGCAAATAATGACAGCTTTACTTCCTCCTTTCCAATTTAAATGCCTTTGATTCCTTTTTCTTATCTGATTGCTGTGGCTAGAACTTCCAAAACTATGTTGAACGTAAGTGGGGAGAGGGGACACCCTTGTCTTGTTCCTGATCTTAAGGGGAAACTTAGCTTTTGCCTATCAAGTATGATGTTGGCTGTAGGCTTCTTCTATATGGCCTTTATTATGTTGAGGTATGCACCCTCTATTCCCACCCTGTTGAGCATTTTTTATCATAACTGGGTGCTATACTTTATCAAATGCTTTTTCAGCATTTATTGATATGCTCATATGTTTTTTTTTGTCTTTCATTTTATTTATGTGGTGTATTATATTTATTGATTTGCAAATGTTGTACCATCCTTGCATCCCTTGGATGAATCCTACTTAATCGTGGTGTATGATCTTTTTAGAAAAAAATACTTCAATAATTTATTTATTTATTTTAAAAAGATTTTATTTATTATTTCCAGAGAGAGAGAGTAAGGGATAGAGGCAGAGAGGGAGAGAAACGTTAATGTATGGCTGCCTTTCACCTACCTCCAGCTACCAATCTGGCTGGAGACCTGGCTTGCAACCTGGTTGTGTGCCCTGGCTGGGGACTCGAACCAGCAATCCTTGGGCTCACAGGCCGGTACCTTACCCACTATGCTACCAGCCAGGGCTCAATAATTTATATGGAGCCAGAGATGATCTCAAATAGTCACAGCAATCTTGAGAAAGAAGAACAAAGTAGCAGGAAGCACAATACCAGATATCAAACTATATTACAAAGCTATTTAACAGACTGATGCTGGCATAAAAATAGGCATATAGATTAATGGAACAGAAGAAAGAGCCCAGAAATGAATCCTGGTCCCTATGGTCAACTAACTTTTTTTTTTTTTTTTTTTAATAAATGTATGGTTGCCTTTCACCTGCCTCCAGCTATGGACCTGGCTGGAGACCTGGCTTGCAACCTGGTTATGTGCCCTGACTGGGGAATCAAACCAGTGACTGTTGGGTTCACAGGCCGGGGCCAATTCACTGAGCCACACTGGCCAGGGCTGGTCAACTAACTTTTGACAAAGGGATATAAACCATAAAACAAAGTGACAGTAGCCTCTTCAATAAGTGGTGTTGGGAGAATTTGACAGGGACATGGAAAAAAGAAAGAAAAAGAAAAAGAAAGAACGAAAGAAAATAGACCACCAACTTATACCATATACCATAATAAACTCAAAAATGGATAAAAGATTAAACCTGAGCCATGCTATCATAAAAGTCCTACAGGAAAAACATAGGAGGCAAAATTTCAGTTATCCCATGCAGCAATATTTCCCTGACACTTCTCCAAGGGCAAGGGAAATAAAGGAACAAATAAATAAATGGGACTGGATCAAAATAAAAAGTTTCTACTCAGCTAAAGAAAACATCAGCAAACTAAAAAGGGAAACATCCATATGGGAAAACATATTTGCTAATGATACCTCAGACAAGGGTTTTATCTCCAAAATATATAAAGAACTTATGTGACTCAACACCAGGGAGACAGACAGCCCAATTAAAAAATGGGCAAAGAGCCCTGGCTGGTGGCACAGTGGATAAGGTGCTGGCCTGCAAGCCCAAAGATCATTGGTTTGATTCCCTAGCCAGGGCACATAGCCAGGTTGCAAGCCAGGTCTCCATCCAGATCCGTAACTGGAGTCAGGTGAAAGGCAAACATACATAGAATGTCCCTCTTCCTTTCTGCCTCTCTTCCTACCCCTCCCTCAAAAAATAATAAATAAAATCTTTTTAAAAAATGGGCAAAGGACCTGAACAGACACTTCTCTGAGGAGGACATACAAAGGGCCCATGGGCATATGAAAGAATGCTTAACACCACTAGCCATCAGAGAGATGCAAATTAAAACCACAATGTGGTACCACCTCACACCTGTCAGAGTGGTTATTATCAACAAATCAACAAACAACAAGTACTGGCAAGGATATGGAGAAAAAAGAACACTAGTGCACTGCTGGTAGAAATGTAGACTGGAGCAGCCACTATGAAAAACAGTATGGAATTTCCTCAAGAAACTAAAAATGGAACTGCCTTTGATCCAGTGATTCCACTGCTAAGTCTATACCCGAAGAACTCTGAAACACCAATTCATAAGAACCTATGTACCCCTATTTACAATAGCCAAGTACTGGAAACAGCCTAAGTGCCCTTCAGTGGATGAATAGATCAGAAAACTGTGGTACATTTACACAATGGAATACAACATAACAGAAAGAAAGAAGAAACTCCTACCTTTTGCAACATGGATGTAACTGGAGAGTATTATGCTTAGTGAACTAAACCAGGCAGCAAAAGACAAATACCATATGATCTCACCTAATTCAGGAGACTAATGAACAAAACAGAGAAGTAGAAAGAAACCAGAGACATGGGGGGATATAAGGAACAGAATGACTGTGACCAGAGGGGAGTGGGGAGAAGGGAGGAAGGAGGGAGAGAAGGGGTGGAGTTTAGAGGAGGGGCTAATGTGAAAGATCCATGGACATGGACAAGGAGGTAAGTATTGACTGTTGGACAGGGGAGGGGGATAGGGGAGAGCAATGGGGGGAAAATGAAATAAGTGTAATACAACAAAAATAAATCAATTAAAAAAAATAGATGAATAATGGAAGGAAGATCATAGGGTAGGGCCACTCAATGGAAAAAGGGCTGTGTCCAGTTTGTGCTGGGTGTGCCATTGATGGAAAGGGAACACTTCCTTTCCTGGAGTACTGCTGATGAAAACTGTATCTGCCCATAGAAATCCTGACTTTAAAATGTGGGTGCATCGGAGACATGGCAAACAAGATGGGGATGGCAGTGAGGAAAGAGTTCAGATGGAAAATCCTGTATTTTCAGATCTTCCATAAAAAAGTAAAATGACTGGAAGAAACAAACAAAAAAATTGGAATCACATCTCATTTTTTTTGTGACCCATGCTTTGCATTCCAGGAAAACTTGAATTAATAGGAATACCACAATGAAAACTGGTATTATAAAATGCCTTTTATTTAAAAATAAGGACTCTTTGAGGCTGTCAACATGGATGTAGGTGTTTCACATGAATATATCTAATACATGTTCTTATGAAACATGACAGACATAATGAATGTTGGAGGGTGCTTTGCAACTGTTCTGCAAGAAATAAATATTACTGTTTTAAACAACCAGTTCTCTTCTGAGGCTAAGTTCTGTGAAATGAAAATTCCTTTGGGTCAGGAGAGCATCTGAACTTGAAACTTTTTGGGGGTAGTTGGTGGTAAGGGTAAAGGGCAGCATGGGTGAGAGGGAGGGGACACACTGGTAAGAGGGAGAGCACCAAGGATGGTTGAGGTGATGCAGCTAGGTGGCTGAGGACCTTTAAGAAGAAAATCCTAGAGTTAAAACTGAGGTTGTCCCTGTTGCTCTGATGTAAACCTGCCATCACTTGCAAACTTTCAGCTGCACTGGCCTCTTTCAGCTGCACAGGTAACTCTGAAAATGTAAGATATCTGAGAATTCACAGAAATCTTTGGGATGTCACTGGACTTTTAACAGGGTATGGAATGGAGGTCCATACAGTCCTATGAGAGGGAGCAGGAAGACCACAGCAGAGGTCTGGGTTACTCAAGACTATCTCATGAGAGTGAGCTTTACATGCATATAAATGTGTAGGTTTTTCCCTACACTTTTACCTTGAAATTTACATCTTTTGAAATAAAGAGGTATATATAGACATAAAAATAATATATAAACAGTCAAATTTCTGCTTTAAAGCATAAAAATCTGGCTGTGTCTTTCCTATAATTTTATGCCTTCTCCTGTATGCATTCCGATGATGTTCTTGTTGAGTCAGCAGATGGAGAGGAACATTTCCATGGGCAGACCAGAGGCCTGGGATGTGGGTGGTCTTAATAATACATGTTCTTATCCCACCAGCCTGCAGAGGTAGAAAGTGAATTAGAAATGGGTAGTCTGTTGAAGTTGATATGCAGGGTCTCAAAGATCATTGTACAACTTACTTTCAGGGTAGAGTCTGATGAAGAGTTTCCGCACCTCATCATACACCCAGATAAGGATGGCATGGGGCACAGCCACAAACCAGTACTGAGGCCTGAAAACAGAAGGGGAAGGTGAGCCCAAACCCACTGAAGGGAGGACCAGCCCCCACCAAGAAGCAGAGGACTCCCAGTTCATTTCTTTGCCTCACTGGAAAGAACAATAGATCCATGGGGTCACACAATGTGAAACTGGAAAGTTTCTTATTTAACCTGGATCATGACACTGAGAAGTAGCTCCTGCCTTTTAAGTGACCTGCTTAGATGAGGGTAGAGATAGGATAGTGAGACATGGGAAATCCATTTTCTCTTTGGTAAAATTAATATGGAACCAAGTAGGTTTTGTCTCTTTTGCAAGACGGGAGGGGAAACCCACTCTCACCCCTCAAATCCTAATGTTTATTTAGGCTGCGACAGTTCAGAGTATGGCTGGCCCTATCCTCCCCACTATAGAAGGAACTCACTGGAGCATGGTGAAATTCAGGGCTGTGATGCTTCCAAGGCCATAGGAGAGGATCAGAGCGATGACAATCTGGGAGGCAATCCCCACCCAGATGGCTTTATTTCTATAAGAAACATTAAAGAATGAAGATTCTGAATTCCCATAGTCCAAGACCACACACCCAGTGCCCATGACATCAGTGCCTGGCATGGAATGCTGCCTCATCGTCCAGGAAGTGAGGTGGGATGCAGGCAGTACCTGAAGAGACCTTGCTGGAAGATGGAGTTCCTCCGGGTTTTCCTGATGATCAGATCTGCTATTTGCTGGACCATAATGCCAACAAAGAAAGCTGTATAGCCCGTCCATTCTAGGTACTTCCTCTGGTAATGTGTCTGTCAGTGGACACAGAGAGGAGAGAATGTGAGACCCATAAGAAAAACTTTAGGGAGATTTCCATGCAGTTCTGTAATGCTCTACTCTTCCTACCTCCTTGAAATTGAGAGATTGAGAGAGGATCAACACAGGTTTTTGTTTGTTTCTTTAACCAAGCAAGCAGGAGAAGATACTAACTTAATTGATTTGGCCCATTGTTGGACTGGCTACTCTTCCCTAAAAACGTGACCTCTATGCATTCCATTCAAGAGATGAGGTAAGTCCCAGGAAAGGCCACAGCAATGTCACCCAATGGCCCAGAAGCCATGTTAACTTAAAAAACTTTCATTTTCTCTGTGTCACTAAAGCTATCCAGGGAAACTAAGTTCTATGTCAGCCTGGTCAGTGCAGTGACAGGAGGGGAGGAACAGGAGGACAGGGAAGGTGAAGGGGGCTCCTTACCCATTCTTGTCCATAGCTATCTTCCAAGTCATTCGCAAAGTCCTGCTCCCATTTCACCCGGAGGCTAATGAGTGTGCTGGGTCGGAAGCCTTCCTGTGCATACACGGTGAAGTACACAAGAAAAGCTCCCAGGGACTGCATGATGCCTGAGGGATAAGAGTAGGGAATATGGTCCACAGTGACCTCTGAACGGCCCTGGCCTCATTCTCCTCTTCTCATCCCAACCCCAACCCCACTCCACAAGGAAGGAAAAATATGGCTTCTGACTGTGACTGGGTGGTCCCCTGAGTGACAGAATATGCTTTTATTGTACCAATGTGGAGATAAGAGTATAGAGCAAGCTGCTTGTTCACCAGGTGATCCTTCTTCTTGTGGCGAGGCTTCCTCTTCATAATGTCACTTTCAGCTTTCTCATAAGCCAACGCGATGGAGGGAAGCTGGAGGGGAGAGTCCATAAAGCCCGGCCCTTAAGCACTGTGTTCCAACCACAGGATGACAACAGGGGAATAGTCTGGGGTCTAGGGGTAGGGTGGGGGGATGGTGGAAGGTGGTGGTGGGTCTATCCAGTTCTATCCAAGATGAAAGCAAGTGGGGGGGGGTTCATTGTCTGTAGAGAATTTAGAACAGTTGGCTTTTAAAGTCAATCTGCTTTCCATCATCACCATGTGCTGGAGTTCTATACAATGCTAGTTATAAATCACTCTGCCCCTCTGGGGTGGGTTTCTGCTACCCACCCCTGCCCTGTTGGCATGCCCCTAGATCACAGTGGTTTCTCTCCCACATCCTGCATCCTGGAGTGTCTATTAAAAAGCAGATCACCACCCCCTACCCCACCACAGACTTTTTGATCCACAAGGTCCAAAGACAGCATTTCTAACAAGTTCCCAGGGGATGCCAGGACCACACTGGTAGAACCACTATAAGTTTAAAGGGCCTGGACATGATCTGACTGTTACCTTTGGGGATTTCAATTCCCATTCAAGGTAGAACTACCTCCAGGCTCCCTGCAGTATGGAGGCTGTGTAAATTGGAAAAGGGGCAAGGTGACAATTTGCAGAGCTGTGTCCTCATTGTGAATTCAGACTGCTTTCTGCTGCCTTTCCTCCTTTGCTGGTGTAAGC
This sequence comes from Noctilio leporinus, assembly GCA_004026585.1. Lineage (NCBI taxonomy): Eukaryota > Metazoa > Chordata > Mammalia > Chiroptera > Noctilionidae > Noctilio > Noctilio leporinus. The sequence goes on from PVIW01006152.1 coordinate 9,013, forward strand.
CAGGGACACATGCATGATGCCACAAAGATATTTTACACAGATGAGAACTAGCAGAGGGGAGGGTTTAGGTGGCAGTATTGTAGGTCAATGTGAGGCTTTATAACTGTGGCTTCTTATTGTGTTGAGGCAAGATGCCTCCAGATCACAGGCACTTTACTTAACAACAGGCTGCTGTAGGTTATTATGTTAGCCATTTGGGCCCCCAGCAGCACAGGGACAGTCTTGGAGACAGCTGCATCTTCTCAAAAGAAAAGAGTTGAACCATATTTTTTATGGAGGGTGAAGAACTCATGTTTGAAAAGTTCTTATAATGAAGTGAGGCAGTTTAAATTTCCAAGCATTTGACAGGTCACTCTAATCTTTCACTCTGAAGAACAGTTGGTGGGCCAGCAGTATGGCATCATGGAAAAGCTCGTTAGAAATGCAGAGCTTCAGGCCCTGTCATGGCAAAATTTGACAAGCATGGATTTAGTCTATCTCCTTGCCCTTGAAGGCAATGACTCTGAAGTTCACATGACCTGGGGGTGTTATCAGACCCTGTGCCCCATAGTGCTACTTACAATGTCCGTGCCCAAGTCAATGAACAAGATGGTGATGGTGCCTATGGGCAGGGGCACCCCAACGATGATGTAGATCAGAAAGGGACACAGCTCAGCGATGTTCTTGGTCAGGGTGTATGCGATGGTCTTCTTGAGGTTGTCAAAGATCAGGCGACCTAGGCAAAGATGTTTCTCCTTACAGGGCTGGCTTTCGCCCTAGGTATCCTTGGTTTTCAGGAAGATCACTTGGAGGAAGACTACACACCTTCCTCCACCCCAGTGACTATGGATGCAAAGTTGTCATCCAGCAAGACCATGTCGGCTGCATTTTTGGCAGCATCTGAACCTGCTATTCCCATGGCAATCCCAATATCTGCCTTCTTTAGAGCCGGAGAGTCGTTTACTCCATCCCCAGTCACAGCGACAACGGCATCCTATATACAGGGACACGATGAAAAAAATAGAAGTGAGCAGGACAATTAGATCATAGGTCTGACAAGAACAGTTTCTATTTTGTCTTGAGGATGGAGGACAACTGGAGTGGAGACACAGGGTCCAGTTTGGGTTTTGAAGAAAAGATAAAGATGGTGAATCTCAGATGCCAGAAAATGAACTCCAAATAAGGCCTGTTTAAATAATGTGTGTTGGCCCTCCATAAACACATTTCCTGTCTGAAGATTCATTCAAGAATCAAAAATATTGGAAAAAAAACCCAGGAAGTTTCAAAACGTGAAACCTGAATCTGTAACATGCTGAGCACTACACTGATGCCACAAAAATTAAGTGATGTGTGGGTACACCCAGCTGTAGCCTCTGTTCAAATGTAGGTTATGTGAAAATGTATGTTACATATATGTAAACATAGATTATAGGTAAATACATTATATGCAAATAAAACTCCATTTTACATAAGGAACTTGAGCATCCATGGTATTGGTGGAAGAGAAGGGTGTCGGGGAGGCCCTGGAACTAATTCTCTAAGGGTAACGAAGGATAACTATATCTTTATATCTTCCATTTTTACATTTTTGTTCTCTATCTTACATTCTCAGTCTTTCTAATCCTACACTTACTATAATACCACATGCTTCGCTATCAGAAAACCCTTTGAAGAACATGCAGCTCCACGTGAGAACGTCTCTAAGGAGGTCAGAGAGTCAGCCTAAGAGGTGACAATGTGAGGTGATGAAGATGGGCAAGGAACTGTTTCAAGAGGTTGAAAAAGCACAAAGTCATGATCTGAGATCTGAATCTTAGCAGTGCAGTTCCCTGTAGGACAGTGAGGAACTGGGAGGTCCTCTGGGCACTGCCGCCCACCCACCTGCCTCTGACAGCCCTCCACAATGATCAGCTTCTGCTGGGGGGACGTTCGGGCGAAGACAATTTCCGGGTAGCTGGTTAAGACTTCGTCCAGCTGGTCAGAGCTCATGTCCTTCAGTTCCATGCCAGTCACCACTGTGGCTTTAGCATCCCTAGAAGGGCCAAAAGGAACTGGGTGAGGTGAAAGGCTGGACCTTTGGCTGAAACATTGTTCTGGCCAGGACATGGACTGAAGTCTCTTTGACTTCACTGGGAACTAAATGTCCTTGACACCCAATACTCAAGTAGGATGACATGGTTTTTGAGTACTGGGGACACGGTCTTGAATTCAAGACAGTAAAGTAAGGCTAATAAAGGTGGCCATTCTTTCCCCAACAGGAATAACCAGTAACCTTTTCCTGACAGGGTTGGGTGAGAAGTGGTACTTTCTTGGTAATATTTTACTTAATAAGTAAATGGTGGCTAAACAAAACCCTGACTGTTTATATATTTTGGGTTCTAGAATTCAGCTTATGTCAAAACATGGGTAACAATTCCTTGTTGTTGTTTATTTCAAATTTATAGAGTACCTACTGTGCAATGAGCTGTGTAGGAAAAAAAAGTTTTTTGAGATCTTCTTTGAGGAATACTGTTTTCTGCTGACTCTAAAAAGAAACTACTGATTATTCACATCTGATTGTGTTATCCCATGCTAAAATTCTTTAGAGGCTTTCCACTGTTTTTAGAACAGACCTCAGGTGTAGCTGGAGAAGACAGTTACAGCTCATGTGGTTGAGTCTCATGTCCCCTATGGTTTTCCTCTTCAACCTGTTGGAACACCTAGTTCTAAGCCCACACACCCTCCATGGCTCAAAGACCTTCATTGGTCTTGCTGCCTCACCTTCCCTTGACTAGCACTTCACATTTCAGTCTTAAAATCTCAGCATAAACACTTTGTACAAAGCACTGCATGTCTTTTTCTTTACATCTTTAAAGATCTGAGCTTTTTTAGGTCTGTTTTTTTCCTGGTAGTGCTAAATATTGGAATCTTAGCACTTGACTCAAATAAAAAGTTTTCCTAAGTTCTCGTAAGAAAATATAAAAGATATGGAAGAATGGATGGTTCCTTTCCCCCGACAGCTGCAAAAATCCACTTACTATAGGAGAATGAAGCTGGTTGATAAGGTGGGTAACTGAAAACATTCACAAAAGTATCCCTGCCATTTCCCATTCAGTGTGACTTGCATGAAAATATGTAATTCTATTATAAAAAATAATAAATAAACAAAAACTCTAAACCTGTATTTCATAGGTTAATATTATTTCTATAAAGGAGAAGACCCTTAGATTTCACAAATCATTGTTATGCCCAGAGGCTATAACTCTGTTCGGTTGCTTTAATTAGTAATTCTTTGGCTTGATGATAATTTATTACCTGACAGCTCTGTATTCATAAAAGGCATGACTGCTTGAATAAACTAGAAGAGGTTCATTGGTCTTTCCCTGTTTCCCTCACATGTGTGAAACTATAGTAAAGCCAGTGACATTTATTTTCACACTGAGACCTGGAGTCCTTTAATTATTTAGCCCCTCTGTCTGGTGTGTCTCCTCCCTTGTACTCATCATAATGTAATCAGTTTTGAGCTATCTAATCTGGTTAGATAGCAAGAAAGAAAACTCCCCCAGGGTGCAGATAGTGTCCGGTCTGTTACTATAGTTCCAGTGACTAGTAAGGTGTCTAGTATTAACTGGCACTCAACAACTGATTATGAAAAGGACATAAGGAGAAACCGAATCTTTTCTTAGGAAGCTTCTATTATGTTTGTTCTCTCCCCTGGCACCCTGCCAAAAACAAAAAAATGTGCAAAGCCCAAAGGGTTATTAATATTCCAGATTATACAACTAGATCATTGGCAAGTCATTTCATATAAACTCTTTGTTTCAGTTTTTCTCACTGTAAATTAGGCACTTAAGTTTTCAGATCTACTTTACTGGTTTTTGCAATTCCACAAGGAATACATAAGGGGTCATTTTTACATTATGAATACAGTGCCTGGCACATATTAGGTGTTCAATAAAATTATGAGTCAATGAATGGATATGAATTATTGAGGAAACCTAGCATCACCCTGAGAGTGTTTGGAAAAAAGGGGATTTGCTCCAAATGGCACAGCTTTTTTCAGCCAACAAGGTCCCACTGAACTTGAGTTTCTGCATCATTGGTTCTGTAGTTACTTACCGTTTGTTAACTTGCTCTACAGGAATGTTAAGGCGTTTTGCAATGTCTTCCACAGTTTCACTGTTGGCTGAAATGATACCTACACTCTTGGCAATAGCTTTGGCTGTAATTGGATGATCACCTGTAACCATAATAACCTAAAACACAAACATGGAGAAAGGCATAGGGATGATGAGCAACTGGCTGGCTAGAGTAGAGGCAGTTCAGTATCACCTATGCTACCATGTCCTGGAAGAACATGGTTAGTGATGATTGTGATCTTCCCTTACAATAGTTCCCCATCTTTAGATCAAAGATACAACTATCTTGTAAGGACAGACTTATCCCATTGGATCTATCCTTACTTATAAGCTTCTTATATTTCCTCTTCTGATTAGAGGAAGCCTTTCCCTATGATGCTGCTGTACTTGTGAAAGTGCTAGGACAGGCTCACATGGCTTCCGTAGTCTTGATATTAACATATCAATGTAATGTTATGTAATGTTATGTAATGTAATGAAGATTTTGGTTTCAATATCATGAAGGCAAATGGATTACAGAGGCTGAACCTCAAGATTTAGTAATAAATTTTTTTATTGCCTATTACAGTGTAGGGAAAAATATGGCTACTTCCTGGCATAAGGAGTTAGCTTTCTTCGCACTACAACTACAGTTGTAATTTATTCCACATAGACACAATTATTTTGCTTTTATTGCACAGTTACAGATATCTAAGTATGATGAAAGTAGAGATTTTTAGAAAGGGATTTATTTGAAGAGACCTAAATACTGATTATCTCTTCTGACAAATGTTCTTAGGAAGGGACACAACATCCATGGAGCATTTCTTAAGTCAGGAAGATAATTCCCACCTTGATCCCTGCACTCCGGCATTTGGTGACTGCATCTGGGACAGTGGACCGAGGGGGATCAATCATTGACAAGAGCCCCACAAAACAAAGATTGGACATGGGAAAGTTCATGGCATCAACATCAAAAGAATAGGTTTCTGGAAACTTGTCTGCTGGCAGGTAGAGATGACAGAAACCTGGAATGGGTATGAATTTGGGAGTCAGTGAAACTAGGCTATGAGATGACATGAGAAAAGGAGGAACATTTTCATACATTCTTAGTCCTTTACTCTTTTATCAATAAAATCTACTAGAACTTATTCTTTCAGTTCCATATGCATATTGTTTTAGCAAGAAAATGGTTCATCCAAAAATAATTCACATGTCATTAGGTTTTCTGTTGTGCTTTAGGGTTATGAAGATCAAGAGTGGATAGCCTTTACTGCTGAAGATGTCCCAGTAGAGTTGGGGTACAGAGACATAAAGAAAAAAGCATAATGGAGCATAGTGAGTGTTATTGAGAAGAGCTACACTCCAGCCACCAGGGTAGTTGGGAAAGACTTCACCAAGAAGATTGTATGTGAACTGACTTTTGAGAAAGGCATTAGGGATGACTGGTGGTGAGTGGGGTAGGATCGTTTAGGCAAACAAAACAGCATGTGTGACTGCACAAAGGGGGAAAGAATCTGGGACATCAGGGGAATGGCACAGGGCTCAGTCTTTAATCAAACTAAATGTGAGAGAAAGGCCACCAGGAGTGGAGCAGAGCCATTTGTTACTCAGGTGGTGTCTGGCTCTTACAGGTTGAGGTGAAGGGTTCCTGTTTCTGGTGGGACTTCCAAGATTCTGTGACTTTCATATCAGCTTTCATATAGAATTTATTCTCATCATGGCCTACTGAGTTACATGTTTCAGTAAAGCACAGGCTCTAAGAAGTCAAACTTGAAGTTCCTAGAGTGACTCTAGTTAGATGAGTATCAGTCTTGCCCTGAAAAGTCTACCTGGTACTGTGGGCTATTTGAGGCATGCTTAAAGCAATATCATCTCATTTATGTATTTTAATTGTTTTAAAAACTCAGATATCCTTTAGAAACTTACATTCCAGATTCCATCTCTATTAGCAAGAACTTGCATGATGTCTAATGGGCCTTATCATTAACTATGAACTTACCATCAACTATGAACTTGTTACCTTGAATTCACCTTTCAGAGGTGACACTCTGTCAACCCATGATCCTCATAACAGAGCATAATCTCTCATATTACTGAAGTGACCACAATTTGGCTCTTGCCACAGCAGTTCTATTTCTATAGTTCCTTCTACCTCTACTATCCCACTTCTGTTACTGGTAGAATTTCCCCCTAATCACTAATTTAATAACTTTAACATTAAAAAACCTTACTTTCTAATTAGGTGACAAGTCTTACCAATACTAAGAAATTTCTAGTATCTGACTCAACCTTCATGTTCCCACTGCCTTGGATCAAATTCCTGCCCTCTGTCACCTGAGCAAGGTGACCTGGGCCTCTCTGCTCTCTGATGCTGCCAAGTGTGATCCTCTAGAAATCACTAACTCTAATCAATTTATCAGCTATAAAGTCTCCAGTGGCTGTAGAATGAAATCCAATTCTTCACTCACATAAGGTGTTCTGTCTTCCTGCCCGACTTCCCACGATGATGCCATCTCCACCATCCTGTCACGCTACATACTGTCCAGCTCCCTGACAATGCTCACACTGAAACTTCCTTCTACCTCTGAGCCTTGGCCTATGTTCTCTCCACAGTGAATCCTAGCCCTTACTTTCCTTCAAATATTGACATTTTAAGCCCGATTTAAATGTAATGCCTCTCATAGAATCTTCCCAGATTTTCCTGATTTGGCAACAGCTCCATCCTCCTTGCTGCCATTGTGTGGTATATTCTCTTATCTGTCTACCATTTTTCTTCCTGTGAGTCTTATAAATGCTACAGCTACTCTGTTGGATGGTCAGTCTGTCTCATCTTGTGCCCTGACATGGCACAGAACCTTGCATTGACAAGGTGACATGTAAGGCTTCTCCCACCAAGAGCTCACCCAGCACACGCTCCCCTAGACCTCCCAGGTCCATGTATGCAGTGTGGAAGGCCTCGGCTGCACTCTTGTCCAGAGGCTGCTCCTTGCCATTGACCATGATGGTGCTGCACTTCTCTAAGACCTTCTCAGGGGCCCCTTTCATCACCATGAGGAAGCGCTTGTCATTGGGGTCATCCGTCTGGTGTATGGAGAGCTGGGAGGGAAGAAAGTGAGCATAAGTACAGCTAGCAAGTCATGACACTGTCTCCATTACTAAAGGCCTGAACCATACAGATCTTGTAATTAGCAACATGACAGGATAGAAAGAAACCCTTTTTCTTGCTGGGCTACTTATACTTGAAACATAAGGGAGGAAGTCTACAGGCAGGTTTTTCATTTTCTGGCCAGGCGATAAGCAAGAGATCTGTGTTCAGCTATCTAGTCCCAGCCCTGCAGGGCACTCTGAGATCAAGTCTAAATTAAGTAGCTGCTTTAGGGGAGCCATATGTGGCTGTCAGCTTGACATTGTCTGCCTTGAATAAGATTTGCAGGGATGTCCATGGGGATTAGGAGCTGTAAGCCACCTCACCTCACTTCCCATCTCTACCTCCCTATTGTGAGCAGGAGCCTCTTCATTTCCACATTGATCCACTTTAACTACCTGGGTATGAGAAAAAATGGTCAGGGTGTGAGGAAGTGGGCAGGCTCATGTCCAGCCTTTCAGGAGGACAGTTAAATAACAGGTATCAAAATTCTTCCACCAATAATACCCTTTGACTTGGCAATTCTACTTCTAGACTCATCCTAATAAGATAATTGGGAAGAGTGTGAAAAAAAGTATAGACAATAGTAAATGGCTAACTCTTATGTAGCTCTTATTATATACTAAGTACTCTTCTAAGCTCTCAAAAGGAATTTTAGAAAGCTGGAGTATTTGAGGTAGAATGCATAAGTTTCAGAGAAAAATTCCTACCATTTGGGGTCTACCACTTGATTCTAAATCAGTAGTTCTTAGACTTTCAGATATCAGACATGGGTACAATTTAAAAAATACAGGGTAAACACAGATTTGCCAGCTCTTTTTCCTTTTTTTCATGGCCAACTAAAGACATTAAAAATCAAATAATCAACCAAAACAAACCAAAAGCAAACCAAACAGAAAACCTTTCATCTACTATAACTATAATTTTCTCACAGATAGAGCAGTTTAACATTTAAAAAGTAAGAACAATAAACACCTATTCCACATGCTCACACAGTTACTCTTGTAATTCTCAGAATGTCCCTAGGACTATGAGCACCCTTATCACCTTTTCCAAAGCAGGACACTCAGATGCAGAAAAGTTAAATGACTCATGAAGCTCACACACTAGCAGGTGGCTGAGGGTGGTGGTGGTGGTAATTCAGGCTGGGAGGTGCAAGACCCACCCTGATCATGAAGAATATAAAGGGTAAATCATTTAAATAAAACAGATTCATCTTCACATAAAACTATAACATATTGTCCTAAAAATCCAATTTGCCATTAATTACAGAAAATGTCTTCATGGACCAGTTTCAGTTTGGGGGATTGCTATTCTAAGGTCAATAAAACATGGATGTTCCACTTTGTTTCCTTCAGTTGACTGAAACCCCACAATCTCCCAAGGTCATAACATCCAATGCTCAAGTGTAGAGTTAAAATGGCACCAACATCCAAAGAGGTGCTTTGACCTTGTCATCATAAACACAAATGGGCTGTCTCTTCCTTCTAGTCCCAACTCTGGTAGTCCATTTTCTCCCTACAGTTTTTATACATGAGACCTCATGGGACCTGCTTTTTCTCATTTCTCATATGTCAAAGGACATCTTTGCTGGAGTAGGTGAAGATTCCAAGTGTTGTTCCTAACTGTTATGTCATTCACCCTAGTGTGAAAGTGCACAGACTCCCTGAGTCTGTGTAAGTCCTGGCTATGGCTCTCCCCAGCTATGTGATAAAGCTCTGGACCTCACTCTCTACCTGATAGAGCTGTGGTGAAAATCAAGTGATTTAATACATGTGGAAATGAGCATGCAGGCTATGATTACTATTTTAGAATTGTGGCTCATTCCATTTTCACTTAAGTTTTTAATGAGAGAGCGGATTTCCTAGTTTTAATATTTGACATTGTACAATTTTGTTGGTAGTCTATTTGGCTAACTGCAGTTCTTCATTGTTGCATTATCCACAAAGATGTTAGCAACAACCAATTCTTTTCCATCTAAACAAAATGGCAGGGTAATCATCAGAAACTTTGACACAAACATGGCTATCTTATTTATACACTTTTCTGTTAATGTAAAGACCAAATCCAGATGGCTGTCAGCATTGGAATTTACCAGAAAGCCCATTGGCAGCAGAGTCTTGGGCTATACATTGTTATCTGTCCAAACATAAGACAGCAGTGTTTGGTGTTGACCACCCCTGAAATGTGATGAGATAACCAGGCAAGAACAGCTATTTTCTTTGTGAGAAATGATTAGAAAGAAGATCCCTATGGGGTAGAACTGGAAGGTCACGTAGCTGGTCATTGGAGAGAGTCCTCACCGCTTTCATAAAGTGTGATGCTTTGTTACATGGCCTGAGCAAGGCTATTCTGCCTCTGAGGTACAGGGTAGAATAGCCATGCTCTAAGGAGCCAAACAGATGTGTGAAAACTGGTTGTGACATTTTGATACTGGAGTGAGTCTGGTGACATCAACACACTTTGGGGTCTGTTTCCTTACCTATAAGTTGCAATTAATTAGGCCTATTTCACACACTTATTATGAGGATCAATGAGACAATATATGTAAATCATCTGACACAGAGTGAGGACATAGTTAGCTGTCTCCCCACCCCCACATTTCATTTATCCTTTGGACTCTGGCTGTTGTCCCTCACTTCTGCAAGTCATCCCACAGGGGTGTGTGTGTGTGTGTGTGAGTGTGTGTGTGTGGAGGGTGTGTGTGAGTATGCCTGTAATAGAGATAGATTGTTTTAGGAGCAACTGGGCCAGCCAGATTCTTTTTGCACTCCTGCTTCAGGCCAGGTAGGGAAAATCTGTTCTGGGCTTACCAGGCATAACAGGCTGTCCATCTTGGAGGACTATTTTTGATACTAAGTGTCATTCGAAATCCATACTAACCTAAGGGTACTTACAGGTGGAAATGCTGTTCTCCTGATAACAAAGATTCACTTGTGAGGAACAACTCACCTGAAATTTGTTGGTTGAATTAAAAGGGATTTCTGCTACTTTGTGGTTTCTTTTTCTAACTTCCATCACATCCCCCAAAACCACCTCTGAGAATTTCAAAAGAGCAGTTTCTGAGGCATCTCCAACAACAACTCTCTGAGAATCAAAAGAGATAAATAAATAAACTAGTAAATAAATATATTCACAGCACATAATCTGGTTCTTTCAGGATTATTTTCAATGAACCAACATGTCACCTGATTCAGCTTACTATCTAGCTGGAGAGCCAAAATGATGTCACACAATTGTGACTGAGTTAAGACCATGGTAAAAGTGTTAAAATAAATCCTGGGCACGTGGCTCTGTCAGTTGGAGTGTCATCTCATGCAACAAAACATTAAGGGCTTTATCCCTGGTAACTGATCAGTCTTTCTCTCGCATTAAAGTCTGTCTGTCTGTAAGTATGTCTCTCTTCCCCTTCCTTTCTCTCTAAAATCAATAAACATATCTTCATATCCTTGAATGAGGATTTAAAAAAGAAAGGGGTAAAGTGAGTGATGCCATCTACTGGCATCAGCAAAGCTCAAAATCAGAGCTCTGACAGCTGAAGGGTTTCATGAAAAAAAAAAAAAAAAAAAAAAGCAATTAGGAACTAGATCTTGAAAAGAGAGAAGAAAGCTTTCTAGAAGCCAGAATGTCACAAGTGGAGGAAAGAAGTGGAAGACTCCTAGTGTAAGTGCTGGGAGGACTAGTGGATGTGCAGGGCTCTGAAAGGCAGACTGAGGTCTAGATTGAGAAGCAGAAAACAGAGAAGCAAAGGAAGTTTCTGAGCAAAGTTAAGTGATGTTTTTGATCTAATATAGTTTTTAAGGAAAATTAGTGCACGCAAGAAAGGCTTGGGGAGATATAAACTGAACTTGCATAGACCAGGTACAGGTCAGTACAGTTATTTAGATGCAAGGTATTGGTGACAATAGATATGCAAAATTATACATATTCTGAAGCAAGAATGATAGCATTTGGTGAGGAGAAAGTAAAGATGATTTCTAAAAGTTTTGACCTAGATGACAAAATAGTGATGTCATAGAAAAAGAAAAAAACTGGGATAAGATTTGTTGAGAATCTAACAGTCAAAACTTCTAAGTGGAAACACATCTAGCTGGAGAGCCATGGAGTTGGGGTGAGAAGTTGGAACTAGACATAAGGATTTTTTCTTTTTTAATTTAATTTAATTTAATTTATTATTGTTGTATTACAACTGTTTCATTTTCCCCCTTCGTTCTCCCCTGTTCCCTTCCCTGTCCCACTCCCCTGCCCCCAGTCAATCCTTAGCTCATTGGATGTAAAGATTTGAAAGACAATGAAATGATTGGCCACAAAGAAAATTGATGAGCGGATAGAGAAAGAAAAACAAACAAAAAATATAAGAAAGATAAAGAGTCGATAAAGAAAACAAATAGCAAATACAAAAGCCAGGGGGGCATAGACTGGGTGACTCACTGGGAGGTAGAAGAGAGAAAGAGAGGGTAACAGAAGGAGGAGCAAGAGAAGGGAAGAAAGGGAGCTAGCTTATTGCGTGTTCCAATGTTTCAGGACACCTTAAAGCATCTACTGCCAAGAAGAATGTGTTCTAAGATCAGTCCTTCTATTTCCATCCAATTATATTTTTAAATTCAGTGAATGGCATTTATGCAATAAAAAATTGATTATATCTACTTATCAAGAAGTCAGGAAAATAACAAGAGCATTTTCCTCTTGAGACAAGACAAAATTTTCTCATATTGAGATCAATATGAGACTTTTAGGCCTCTCTGTGATGTTGCAAAACTAGTTAGAATGAAAGAAACCTTCTGCAGGTCTTACTAGTACAAGCTTTCCTGTGTTAGAGGAACCATGTCAGAACAGAGAAAGTAACTTCAAACTGGCTGTGGTTTAAGACCAAGTGGTGCAGATGCTTTACCTTCATGATGGGGACTGTTTCCTGTCCTGGTTTGAATTCAGCTCGGTTACACAATGCAATTATCTTTGATAAGGAAGCCCAGGTTCCAGAGGTTTGATCAAAAATTTGCTCTGGAAAAAAGAAAGCACAGGGGATGCTGTGGGTGCTGGACCCTGTCTCTACAAACTAGTCACACAACTCTGAGACTGTGCACCAACTCTGCCACACTTGGGGGCATCCTTCTGCTCATGTCCACAGCTTTGGACCATACTGTGCTCCAGAAGACTTACTTGAATGGTCTTCACTGGTGTCAGCCATGAAGATCTGATTATCAAACCACAGATGGGCCACAGTCATCCTGTTCTGAGTCAGAGTACCTGTCTTGTCTGAGCAAATGATGGAGGTGGAACCCAGCGTCTCTACTGCTTCTAGATTCTTCACCAGGCAGTTCTTCTTGGCCAACCGTTTTGCTGTCAGTGACAGAGTCACCTGGACAGAAGAGAGAGACAGAAATCCTTATTGAACGCAGGTACAATAAGATAAAAATAGCTAGAGGTGGACTAGTTTCAGGACAGAGCTATTGTTACAGAGGCAGTGGCTGATAAACCCTATAGAGCCACAATCCTTATTAAATATGGGATACTTGTTCCGTCTCTTCAGCCTTGAAGAAACTGAGCCTGAGGAACCCACAGGTGACAAAGCCAAGCAAGGTTGCTATGGCCCATACACATGTGTATTATAGAGGAAGCTCTGGCAGCCCAACTTTTGTTAGGCAAAAGGGTGAATACATAAGGTTTGTGCCAAAGAGCTTGTCCCAAGGGATCACTTGTGTCTTTGGTGAATCAAGAAATACTTGTATTTCATTTTAAGGGGTCCAAGTTTTAAAAGTTCTTAGCCCTTTCTTTTAAACCCCTAGATTGCAAAGATTTCTTTGTGCTCAATTTCTGCAAATGTCTATATTCTGGAGTCAGAAGAGACCCGGAGTTCAGATACTTCTGTCTGTCTTACGGAGGACAACAGCAGGCCAATGATTTGAAGGCCACCTTATTAATTGGAACCATGGGCCCCTCTTCCACACCCCACTTTGGGGAGGGATCGTTTAAGGATGAATTGAATGGGTTCTACAAAGGGAGACCCAAAGCTGAATTTTGGGGAAGGTGCAGGAAAGGACTGAATTTTTCTACAGAAAAAGGGAAGGAATTTGTGCACCTGTGTGTATCAAAGGGAAGAGGAATTAGGTAAATGATGTGCCTAAGTTCCTCAGCTGTAGAAAATGCCAAGGAAGATGTGGAAATGTAAGGAAGGTATCCAGCTGCTTGAAAATCTGTGAATGGTGGATCGAGTTTATTTTATTTAGATTTTAAGGGGCAAAGTTACATGTGCGATTTATAGATAGAGCTCCTAAATGAAAATACAGTTTTTGAGGACAGTGCATTAAAATATAAACAACCTCATAATTCCTTCTGTCCTCCTAAGAAACATTCAATTCAGAATGTCTCCTGGTTGTCCCTGACAGGGAGGGTGCATTGCTCCGAGCTGCGGGAGACCTGCAATTTTCAATGGGTATTCACCTAGCATAGCAGAATGGCATGTATTAACAGGGTCAGGGGACAGGTGACTTAGCAAAATGGACTCACAGTGACAGTGGCCAGGAGGCCCTCAGGCACATTGGCCACAATGATACCAATGAGAAAGATGATGGCGTCTAGGACATGATACTTCATGGACACCGAAATGATGAAGAAAAGGACTCCAATGGAGATGGCCACTCCTGCTACCATGTGAACAAAGTGCTCGATCTCAGTGGCAATAGGTGTCTTCTCATTTCCAACTCCTGAAGCCAGTGAGGCGATCTGACCAATGATGGTGCGGTCACCCGTGTTGATGACCATGCCAGTTGCTGTGCCTACAGGTAAAGTAGACATTTTATTCCAGGAAGTCTCAGCTGGGAGAAGACAACAGCCTGCTCACTTGCCTCTCTTTGGTGGCTCATGTGATCAATTAGCACATGACATTACAAGGGCCAACATCATTTCTCTAGGCCCTGCAAATTCAGGTTTTCTTCTGGACAAGCTTTGTATAAGACAGAATGTTACAGTAGAATGAGTGGCCAGGGGGAAATAAGGGCAGGACTCTCACCATTGCAATCTAACAAAGAACTTAATACAAGAGTCTAAAAGCAAAAATACCCATTGACCCTGTCACCCAGAGCCTAGTTCGATAAGGCTGCCAGGCATTCAGAACAACAAGATGGTGTAGGAGGTGGGGAGCCCTTGAAATTCTGTATGTATCATCTCCACTAGCTGAGAAAAAGAAAACCTTGAGACTGTGCTTTCATCCCAAGTTCTGTAAGGGGGATAAAGGAGGGGTCTCCGCTACCCAGAGAAAAAGCCCATGAAAAAATTCTGGTTAGTTGCCTGCCCCTTGTCACATAAGGAACATGAAAAATAGAGTCTGGAGCATGATAAGGATTCAGGCTAACAGACCCCCACACATACTTATGTTTGGGTAGTCATGTCTTCCTGGGGGTGTAGGGGGTGGGGCTGGCAACACCTTTACCCGTCAATCAATATGTAACTTCCTCACCCCCATCTTACCAACTGTGTACATTCTCAGAATAAAGGATTTTTTCTCTTTTGTCTATCCGGCTCCTGGCCACCTGGCCTGTGGCCACTCAGCCTCTGATCATCTTATCCTGCTTTTGCCACCCATGCTTTAGCTACCCTTGCTTTTGCTTTTCTATTAGAACTTAGCATTAATAACTTTGCTTGCACGCTATTAGGCTCGCTGATCTGTAATTCTTTACTGTGTCAGTGAGAAGAACCAAGTTTCTGGGAGTTTTTCCTGTAACTGGAAGAACTACAAACATAAAGCCCAAAGGTACCTGGTGGTGTGGGTGCTCCTGAGGGCTGGCCAGACTTACCTTCCAGACAGGTGGTGGAATAGAAGCCAATGTTCTTTGTCTCCAGAGGGTTGTTGTGGGTGAACTTGCAAGAGCGGGGCTGGGGCTCAGACTCCCCAGTGAGAGAGGAGTTGTCAACCTAGAAGAAATTGTCAAGAAATTTAATATGAGGCACCATATCCCCTATCCCAGTTATGCTAAAACCTACAAGAACCACAGAACACCAGCCAGTTAGCAGCCTGATGCTTGGGGTGCCAGTGACACTTACCTTGCAGCCCTGGGTGAACAGCAGTCTGATGTCTGCAGGTATCCGGTCCCCTCCTTTAATCTCCACTATGTCCCCCACCACCAGCTGCTCCGCAGGAATGATCTTCTTCTCTGAATCTCGAATGACATGTGCTTGCTGAAAACAAAAAAAAGAATGAAAGAAAGAAAAAGAGAAAGAGCAAAAGAGCGAAAGAAAGAAAGAAAGAAAGAAAGAAAGAAAGAAAGAAAGAAAGAAAGAAAGTAGGATGCTTTTGATCCTGGAATGATGCTGATGCTCTTCCAACTATTCCTTACCCAAACTCAGACTTTGACTTGGGCCTGAAAACCCTAAGAACTATTTTGACAAGGAGGCCTAATGATATTCTTGGAGCCAGAAAATGTATTGTGGGCAGATACAGCAAAGGGACAGCCTGGGTCTGACTGAAAGGGATGAGTACTCCTGGCTAGGACATCAGAGAAGAATCCTGAAGGTTGAACTGAAGAGTTTAATAATCTTGCTCAGGTCTGGAAAACCTTAATGGAGGGGGAGGCAGATCTCCCATTTGTTACCACAAAAGATCTCCAGAGTCCCTTTAGCTGGTAGCTCTGTGACCTAGGGACCATGTAGTTTTCAGACCTGATAGTGGTGCATGGTCTTCTTAGAGGACAACTACCAGGGTCCATTTGGGAACATGGAAACAATGCCCCATCCACCCCACTGAAAGTGTTCTGGAGCAACATGCAGTGAAGCTCAGCAGTGGCAGCCAAGATGGTCACAGACAAAAAATCATGAGTTGATGTCCTTGGCTACCAAACTACCTGACTGACTTTTATCTGAATAACTCACCAACACTTCTGAGCAGTAACAGAAGATGTACAATAAACTAATGTTTCCATCCTACTAGACTCTTGACTAAGCATTTTTCTGCTTCTTACCTCACAGATCATCTCAAACTCCTGAGGAAATGAGGGTTCAGAGAGGTTAGGTCATTTGCCCAAGACTTCTTGGGGAGCAAAGGATGGGGCCAGGCCTGAGTAGGAACCTTTGCCTCCAAGGCCCACTCTCCTCACCTGAAGTCATGCAGAGCCAGCTGCCACTCACCTGCGGAATCATTTTACTGAAGCTGGCCATGATGTTGGTGCTCTTGGCCTCTTGGTAGTAAGCAAAGATCCCTGTTAAAATGACGACCAGGGCGAGCACGGTGCCTAAGTACACCTGGGTCAGGAGGAGAGGCATTGGTCAGAGAAAGCAGCCTCAGAGTGAGCCAGATCCCAGGGCTAGAGCTCTCCATAGGAAGGCCAAAGACATGAAAGTTGTGTCCTAGTGCAATTTACAGGTCACAAAATGTACCCATTTGAAGACTATAATTCAATGATTTTAAAAACATTTACACAGTTTTTTATTGAAGTTGCAACAATCACCACAATCTAGTTTTAGAGCATTACCATCACCCCAGTAAGACCCTTGTGGCCACTGGCAACCCCTGATCTGCTTTGTCTCCAAGTTGTGCCTATTCTGGGCATTTTATACCAATGGAATTACAACATGTGGCTCTTTGCATCTGGTTCCTCTCCCAGCCTCATGTTGGCCAGTGCAGTTTTGTTGCTCAGTTGTAAGCAGGCACACATGCTTCCCATGTTAAAAGCAGAGAATTGGATTTCAGGAGACAGCCCCAAAATAATTCACGTGCATATACATTTATTTATTTATTTATTTTTACTTAGGAACTTACAATGTTTCTCTTTCTCTTTTTAAAAATTCATGCTCATACTGCCTCTGAGACATCAGGAAGTTGGATATAGTTAATTTTCCAAACCTATGCAGCAATTGGTCAGTGGGAGACTCCTGATTCTATCCAGGGCTCTGTCCATGAAATGTCTCACTTTATAAGTCTGTTCTTTCCTGTTACTAATTCAGCAAAACCACACAGGAGACCCCAGTGCCTTACATTGTCCAGGGATGATGACTTGTCGTTAGTGTACTGGATCCCATATGCAATCCAGCACAGGATGGCTCCCACCCACAGAAGGATGGAGAAACCCCCCACCATCTGTTTCAAGAACTTGATAATCTCTGGTGTGTCCTTGGGAGGGGAGAGGGCGTTGGGCCCATCTTGAGCCAGAAGTTTAGCAGCTTGGATGCTGGAGAGACCCTGAGAAAGTTAAACAAAAACGAACAGAATTAAGAAGCACAAATTGGCAGTTGCAAAATAGTCAGGGGATATAAAGTACAGCATAGGGAATATAGCCAATAATATTATAATTGTGTGGTGCCAGGTGGGTACTAGACTTATTGGGGGGAATCTCTTTGTAAGTTATATAAATGTCTAACCATTATGTTGTATACCAGGAACTAATATAATATTGAAAAAAATTAAAATTAAAACAAAACTAAAAAAGAAACAATATAGAATTAGACATTTCTCTGCCTTGGGTTAGACTTATACTTCAGCAGGATTTGGGAAGGAGGTACTATGCCCAGGGGGGGCCTGGGAAAAGTGGGTGATGCCTCATTCCCACCACCTTTTTAAGGGAAATATTTAATGCTTAAGGTCAGCCAGGCAGTGTTCTCCATATATTTACTCACTTTAGTTTTCAAAATAACCTTCTGAAGAAGGGACTGTTATTATCTTCATCTTACAGACATGGAATCTGAGACATATGGTGGTTAGGTCACCAAGATTGGACCAGGCATCTGGACTGAGAGACTATATTCTGTCTGCTAAAGTGATTCTGTTTCTTAGAGATTTAGCCAGAGATAGCAGCAACCTGGCTAAGGAGCATTTGGAATACATAAGCTAGTTACCAAGGTTAAGAGTAATATAGTAACATCCAGAAAATACTCTCTTCCAGAACTTTGATATGGCACATGGCTTATTGTGCATCTTTAAGTCTGTTGCTTTTCTGCTTTTCTAGATATTGGCCCAAAGTTCTAAGTTTTATCTTAAGAGTTACAAGTCTTACCAACCTGAGGCCCACATGGCCAGTCACTTATTGCCAAAAGCACTCCATCCACAGGTACATGGAGAACCCCCATGAAATCCTGAACTATCATCCATAGGGTTTCTCCCCACAAACTACCTTTAATAGGGAAAATCTCTTTCATACCTTCTCTCTTTAATTATCTGGTAATGCAATTAAAGGTAAGGACCCTGTCCTTGTTCATTTGTCTCCTGTACAGGGTCTACTGCTTTTTCTGTAGTAGAGACTCACATAGTTATTGAATAAATGGATTTGGAGTTGCCAGCTGCAAAATGCCACCCGCCATTTTGCAATTACTTCTCCACAACCTCAGACTCACCATTGTCCCTTCTTCCCACTGCCTTCTCTAATCTCTCACTCCCACCCCTACTAGAGCCCAACCCACTACCTGACCCTGACCACATTTCACCCTCAGTTGGATTAGGAATTTGTTAAAAAAATCTCAGTGTCTCCTAAATCTGCCCCTTCCTTCCTGCCTTATTGCTGCTTCCCTGGTTCACATCCTCACCTCACCATCCTGCATTCTTCTAGACCCTCCATTTCCCACTTAGAAATGAAACAACTACACATACGTATAGTATATATTGCTTTACATTTGTTTTCTCCCAGAATTGCCTTTTGAAAACCAATGCTTACTCGTTTAGAAATTATGCTCCTTATACAACTAATACAGTCCTTATTCCTTAGTTTAATGTGAAAGTGTTGGACGGTTCCACCAAAATTAACCCCATCCCCCACCCCATCCATTCCATGCACTCTGTCCTTCCTGTCCTTTTGGGTAACTCTGGCAACTTAAATCTAAGCCATTGTCCTATGTGTCACTGGTCAATCCATTGCTCAGCATGTCTTTTAGACCTCTCAGTTGCCCTCTCAGTGGAACTGAGTGGATGATATGATACTTCCCTATGCTTATTACATAAGACCAGGAATGCCTGTTCCTCTTTCCCTGTCTCACTGCTGGTCCAGTGCATCACACACAATGGGTATTTTTGTTGACTTGAACAGATGCAGCCCAAATCAAAGCTTCTGAAATTTGAGTTGAGTTTGATGTCACAGAGGAAGCAGTATCTCTGTGGTGGGAGAGGTGGGAGCTACCTAAGACCATCACTCCTTATCAGAGGAGGAGAAGGCAGACAAGCAAGTTCTAAGGCTGTCACTCTGGACCCTGACTTCTTAACACCGTTGCTTGATAAGACCATCATACTTTCCGCACACAGGATTAAAAAAAACTTTGACTATGACAATGAACAGGCATCCGATCCTTGGGGGGAGACTATGGCTTTCTATATCCCAGTCAGAAGAACTGTATAGTCAGCACACAGCTCAGCTGAGGCTCTTGATGGGGGCCTTGATTCAGGATGCCAGTTCCTGATGTCAGCAACCCTCTGTCACCAACATTGTTGCTCTAAGTCACTCATCCTGAAGGTGCCACACACTCTTTCCCACACACCCTTTGCCTTAACACATATACCCTTTGCGTGGATACTTTCCCATACACCCTTTGCCGGTACAGCCACAGGGCTGCTCCTCCTGATCTGAGTTCCCGCATGACTTACCGTAACAATATTTGTATGATATTTATTTTCCAGTTCCTCATTACTGAGCTTGTGGTCATCCTGAAGTCCATGAAAAGAAGAACAGAGTGAATTAGGTTATTCCAAAGACTCACGCTCTGGCAAACCCCAAGGGAGCGGGAAGTATGGCAGTAGAGACAGAGCCTAGGTGCCACATGGCCATTGCAAACGGAATGGAGGGTCCTGCTACAGAAGAGGCTTGGCCTGATTCACGGACTTTCTGGCTACCTGGGAGTTCAGACTTAATTTGTCATTTACCAGATAGGTTTTTTTTTTAAAGATTTTATTTTATTATTTTTAGAAAGAGGGGAAGAGAGAGAGGCAGAGAGGGAGAGAGACATCAATATATGGTTGCTTTTCACCTGCCTCCAGCCACAGACCTGGCTGGAGACCTGGCTTGCAACCTGGTTATGTTGCCCTGGCTGGGAATTGAACCTGTGACCTTTGGGTTCGCAGGCCGGTGCCTTATCCACTGTGCTACCAGCCAGGGCTCTCATTTACCATATAGTTTTTATGAATATAGCAATGCATCCCACCTCAGTCAGAGCTCCTGTACATGCAAGTCCTGGCCTGCCAGGTGTCAAGGTGCTAACTTAGATGTGACTGTGGGATTAATGAAGGGTAATGAGCAATATCAAGCAACCCTATTTCACATGTGACAACTTAGGACCCATGCATGACTTTCCTTATTCAAGTACTTGAGACTTGGTAGGTCACTGGTTTCAGACATCCTGTACTTTAAAAACTTTCCATATAATACTTTTACTCACTAATTTTGTAACATGGTCCTGAGGCTCAAGCAGCAATTCTCAACCTGGGCATCATTGACATTGTGGGCTGATAACTGTTATAAGGACTTCCATCTACCAGCACCTCCCATAGACCCAGGGCAGAGTATGCTCTGACTGTCCAGAACAAAGATTTATACTGTGATTGGGACCAGGGCCATTTTTTCTCTTAAGTACATGCAAAAAGCATCATGATAAGTAATTAGACTTTATGATTAAATTTTTTTTTTTTTTTGCCTTTTCCTCAGCCAGAATCTGCTTTGCTCATTCTTTCATCAATTGAAGATGATGTTGTCACAAATTCAAAGAATTAAGACAAATTGCCCTGGCTGGTGGGGCTCAGTGGATTGAGTGCCAGCCTGTGAACTGAAAGGTCACTGGTTTGATTCCTAGTTAGGGCACATGCCTGGATTGCAGGCCAGGTCCCCAGTTGGGGATGTGTGAAAGGAAACTGACTGTTTCTCTCCCTCTCTTTCTCCCTTCCTTCCCTTCTCTCTAAAAATGAAATCTTTTTTACAAAAAGAATTAAGACAGAGTTCTGTGCACATTGTGCTAAGTTCTGGGCAGGTATGAGGAGCAGGGAACAGATGTCTAGAGCCACTGTTTGCATAAATGGATCTAGGCTGCAACAGACTGCACTGGGAGGCTGAGCTCCTGTCCTCCTCCCCCTGGCCTTGGCTTTGTGGATGATGCTGCGGAAAATCTAGGAAGGGATAGAGGCTGGCGCTCCCTCTGCTGGCCGGAACTGGAACAGCACAATGTAGCAAGGTTGGCTAGGCTTGGGCTTATTTCTTAAACCCGGCTGCCTTGGCTCTCATTAGGCTTCTGATGTGCTGGAGAAGTCAGGGTGCAAAAGCATCCAAGTGCGTTGTCTAAATAACAGAATTATTGGGAAGTAGGGGAATACTGATTAATCTCAGTTTTCTGTTTTAGTATTAATTATGTTTTAGTATTACACATCTATACAAAATGCACAAGAAAGGAGATTCTCATGCTAATAAGCAGGCAAACAACAGAATGGATATGCACATATTTTCATGTTCTATGTAGCAATTTCAAGGAAGACTAGATACATTTTCAATCCTGAATGCTAGAGACACATAGGCAAAAGAATGACTATCTACTGTCTGATGCTATTCTCTTTCTCCAGGTGTATTTCATCGAACCATCTTTACACATCTAAGTGGTAGATACCCTTTTCCATTCCCATTTTTCAAAATAGGAAACAGCTTCAGTCAAAGTGGGATTTGAGTTCAGTTCAATCCAACTTCAGATTTGTGCTCTTAAATGTCTACCAGGATATACACAGACAAATGCTTAGTTGCTGCCAGCTCCCCAGGAGAAACAGGGATCCCTAACATGTAGCACTTGATCATTTCTCAACCAAATTTCTAGCCACTCACAGAAAGTCAAGATGTTGGTCAGCTTGCCAAATTCCTGAGTGTTTAACCACCGGCCTTCTAGCCACCAGAAGCCTGTACTGCTAGTGTCTGCTTAATCACAGGGCTTTAAAATCTGCAATGAACTTGAGTGCAGAGGCTTCCCCTTGGTGTTCCTAAGAACAACTGTCATAGTTCAGTTCTGAGGCAGCCCTTTTCCATGGCCAAAGTCCTTCCTCAATTATAATAATATGGTTCTCCTATAAAGCACTTTAATTACAAAACACTCTTATTCTTTTCTCACTTTTCCTCCTCACAGATCTATGCAAACTGTTTATTTTCTGTTTTACCTAAAGAAAATGGAAGCTGGAGGCAGGTGAAAGGCAACCATACAGTGATGTTTCTTTCCCTCTCTGCATCTCTCCCATCCCCTCTCTCTGGAAATAATAAATAAAGACTTTAGATGAAAAAAAGAAAAGAAAAGAAAAAAAGAAAAGAAGAAAAAAGAAAATGGAATTTCCCTGAAGGTAAGTATTTTTCTCAGTTACAGTTAGAAGTGGAGTTTTGTTTGTTTG
>PVIW01006152.1:31652-92515 GCA_004026585.1 Noctilio leporinus
TATTTATAGAAAGAGGGGAAGGGAGAGAGGCAGAGAGAGAGAGAGACATCAATGTATGGTTACCTTTCACCTGACTCCAGCCACAGACTGACTGGAGACCTGGTTTGCAACCTTGTTATGTGCCCTGGCTGGGGAATCGAACCTGCGATCTTTGGGTTTGCAGGCCGGCGCCTTATCCACTGTGCTACCAGCCAGGGCTAGAAGTGGAGTTTTAATGGGGTGGAAGGCCATCTGACTCCAAGCCCATCAGTCTTATCACCTTCTCATGGGGCATATATACCAGAAACCTAGTAAATCTCAAATAGTTTCACTTTATCAGCTAGAAACTGCAAAATAATTACTTAAATCTCAGTGAAGTACCCAGAAGAACAGTGGAATCCCTCACCCTTTACTGAGTCCCACCTGGGAATGCCTGCAACCAGAATGCAGGAATCCTGAAGAATCCTGACCCCTGGGCAGATAGTATCATACCTCTTTCTCCTTTAAACAAACAAACATGCAAACAATCTTATAGGGAAATTCAAACCATTGAGACTGCCTTTTCTTTTGGAAAAGGAAGATTATAGGAGCAAGCTCCTTGTATACTACCCAGCGGGGAGGGCAGCACTCAGTTAGGCCCCTGTGGCTTCAGGACCCAATCCACTGACCAGATCAACCTCTTTCCGCTGCTCTTCTTTGTGACGATTCTTTCTGAGTTCCAAGCAGTTGTCCCATAGGCCCCTGTACTTCTTGCCATCCCCCTTGTCTGTTTGCTCCAAGTCTTGGGCTCCATTGAGCTCCACAGAGTATATGCGGGGTGTTTTCTGAAGGAGAAGCAGATGGGCAGTGTTAGCCTCAGATGGGTTTTCAGACCTCCCCTGACAGCCAGGGACTGTCCTCCCCACTGTCATCCCCTCCTCTGGAGAAGGGAAGGAGTGGGACTGTGGGGAGGTTCCTCCATCTTCAGACAGCAGCTCCCTAGCCCTCTCTTCCCTCTTTTTCTCTCTCCTCCTGTGTGGAGGGCGGGCTGTGGTAACCGCTCTTGGATGGGGGGAAATATGAGATGATTTCCCCACTTAGGAACAAACCCCCTCCAGGGAGCGGAGGGGTTTCTCTAGGTCCCCATTTCTTGCGAAGAGTGTTCACTGTTCCATTTTGAGGTGTGGAGGGTAACCACCGTTCTCTCGTTCTGGGGGTGGAGAGTGCCCACTGCTTCTTGGGTGGAGGGTACTCACCGCTCTTCCGTTTCCTGTATTGGGGTGTACCCACTGAGCTTGTGACCCTAAGCCCCGGGCAGAGCACGCCTTACGCACCACGATGCATGATGCATCCGTGTTAGCCCAGCCCAGCGCCACCCTCGGGATAGGGGCTGCCCTGGGACCCCAACCCCTCCCCGCATCTGGGTCTGGGTCTTCTGGCTGTGTGTGTGTGTGTGTGGGGGGCTCTTCCAGCTCAGACTGAGGGCTTGGGGTGGGGCGGGAAGAGGAACAGCTCGGAGGCTGGAGAGCGCGGGATGCAGATGGTCCTCAGCATCCCTGCGCCTCCCCGGGCCAGGGGTCTGGCTGCACGCACCTGCGCCATGACGCGGCGGGCGCGCACCGGTCCGGGCGAAGGTGGCGCGAGTGGGGGTGCTGGTCGGGCAGCGGAGCTGGTCTAGTCTGGCGACAGCGGAGTGGACCTGCGCTCACCTGGGCGACGGAGCGCAGCCGCTGGCCTGGGAGGCAGCTGAGCCTTAAATGCCACGCGTCCCGCCCCCGCTCGTCCAGTGCTATGGCTTTGGGGACCCACGCCCATTGCCGCCTGATAGTGCAAGCTTGCTTACCAATAAAGGAATTTACACAAATATGCCACCAGTACAGCGGGCACATGGCCGTTCTGGCGACACCTGCACTGTAAGGTGTTCTTTAGGAAACGGAAGGCTGCTCTCGACCTTAGGTGCAGGTGCGTCTCCGGGGGAATTTGAGGACAACTGAGAGCCTCTGGGGAGCCGCTGAATTCCTTTGCAGGATCCAGTTAGGAATTTGGAGTCGGCAACAATTGGGAAGGGAGAGAGCAGAGAAGAAACGTAGGGTATTCAGCGTTAATCCGAGGGGTCGTGGGGTCTGAGCACTCAGACTAGGGTCCTGGGGCGCAGAACTGAAGTTGTAGGCTGGGCGTCCTCAGCCACCCTGGCGGCAACCTAGCGCTCCAGCTCCAAAGTACCACACACAGTTCCAGCTTCCTAGCCTCCCTACTTTCTTCCCTCCCTTCCTTTTTTATTTTCTTTCCAGAATGCCAGAATTTAAAGCCTAATCACCACCCCACCACCCCCAGAATAGCAGAGCAACACTAATGAGTCACTCCTTATCTAAACGAAATCTTAACTAAATCCGAAGGGACAGGGAGACTCTGGGGTTAACATCTGGTGACAGATACACATCACAGGTTCTTTAGAGTGAAGGGGGCGAGGGGTGGGGGAGTAAAATCTTGTCCAAACTCAAGCGGCAGTGGACTTCTGGGAAGGTCTTATCCCCTGCAAAATTCTCCTCAGGGAAAGATTGAAGAATAAGGGGAAGGAGATAGGAGATTTGTGTGAAACTGCTGTTGCCACTATTTACAGCTGGGAGCTGCTGCTGCTCACCTTTGCCTGTTGCTGCCCGTTGCTGTGTTTCTGGGCAGGTGTGGAACAGACAAGCAGGATGCAGGGAGAGATACCCCTGGCCCCAAGTAGCGTGCAAACTTCAAGAGCAAACCCCCATTCATGCTGACTTGACTAGGGGGTGGCGGTGGGGGGCGCACAGAGTGGTGATGGCATAGGTTAAATATTAGAAAATTGTAATGCATTCTCTTGGAGGAGATTGCTATTTATTCTTATTGGTTTCAAGTTTGGAAAATTGTTAGTTATGACCAAACTTGCCAAAATAGAACATTGTCAGGTTCTCTAGGATCTCTTAAGGTCTTGTAGTGTCCAGCGCTACTACTGTGGCCCACATGGCAGCCTCTGGTGCCATCAGATGTGACCTCCACCAAAAAGGACAAATGAGGCCACTTTTCCCACACCCGCCCTGACTCCAGAGTTATTGCTTTGCTATACCAGTCATCCTGCCCAGAGTCCAGCCATCTCATTGTGCCTTGAGAGGAATGGCCTCCTGGTGTCTGGAGTGGTTCTCACTTGGTAGAACTCTGAATTAGAATTCCCCTGAGACACATGGACTCACCTCTTTTTGGCTCCAGAGGCTATAACCAGGCAGTTCTGGGCAATGGACACTGAGCTCCACCCAATTCTAAAGCCTTCTCTTGAGCTGAGTATAAAATTCAGGGTATAGCCTGGAATACCTCCTCAGTTCTCACATCTTAGTAGTGACTTCTGTCTGAGGCTGGGCTTTCCTATCTTTCAAAAGAAGCCTATCCATGCCAAGAGTCTCCTCTAGAACAGCTCTGGTCAACAAATATTACATGTTTGGAACAAGCTGTCATATTCCTAGCTCATTTTGATACACTTAAAAATCAGCCTGAGCACCAAAAGGTTGCTAGTTCGATTCCCAGCCAGGGCACATAACCAGGTTGCAAGCCAGATCTCCAGACAGGTCCATAGCTGGAGGCAGGTGAAAGGCAACCATACATTGATGTCTCTTTCCCTCTCTGCCTCTCTCCTTTTCCCTCTCTCTAAAGATAATAAAATAAATAAAATCTTTTTAAAAAAGGAATTGCAAAAATCAATACACTTAACAAAATTGAAATTGTACTAAATGTAGCAGGTAGTGGGGAGAAGTGGAACTAAAATTGTGTCATTCTCTGACCTCAAGGAAGTTACACTTGATCCTTGGAGGGGAAAATTAATGAATGAATAATAAGTGACCCAAGACAGAAAGACTTTAAATGGTAGTCTCTAAAGTGCTTTAAGAGTTGGAAGGAAAGATGGGAGAGATAGCAAGACTTTTATTCCTTAGAATTATTCAGACTTTTTTTCCCTATTTCTTTGCAACCCACCTTCCCCTGTGAATGGTGAGGGAGAGGTAAAAGAGGGGCTGAATCAAGGCCTGGTGTGTATTGCTCTTGGTACCTTGAAAGGTCCCTTGCTGCAGTCCTGGGTAAAGAGACATTCACCAGCTGGCTCATAGGCAGAAATGTGAGGATTCAAGTACAGTGAAGGAAGAAGGTCCAGGTGATAATGGGAAGAGGAAGGTTACCTTCCGGCCTCACATCTGGCTAAGCCGGTGCCTCTGCCCACTCACTGTCCTTTTCCTTGCCCAGATTCCTCTCCCACGCAAATGGGCAGTCCCCACACACCTGTGTCCACTTGTCAAGCCTGCCTATGACTACGCCTGGAGTTGGAGTCAGAATGAAAAAACAAAAACAAAATTTCAGCCAGGCATTTCTGCATTGATTCCTCATTGCCTCGTGTAGAAGAATCCCTCAGACTGAGGTAGGAACATCCTGCAGAGACCAACCTGCTTTCAGACATAGCACAAGTGCTGTGGTGATGGCTTTGCCTGGGGATCTTAATGATCATGGACAGATTGGCCGGTGCTGCTCTCAGAGCAGTGAAAGGCCCACAGGAGGACATGCAGGCATGGGGGCAAGTACAGGCCTGTTTTCTCCTCATGTGGAAACAGCTCCCCAAATTGTTACTTCACCACAGTTCATTCTTTGTGACTCATTTTGGGTAATAAGATTGTTTTTTTTAGAAAATTACTATTTCTCTTAATAGGTAATAGAAAAAAATGGACTGCATTCTGAAGTTTTAATTTATTTTTGCATTTAATCTTAGATTTTTTTTTTCAATTTGACTGGCCTTCACCTTTAGATACATATGTCACTTATATGACATATAACCTGTATGACATGAAAGATATTATTCACATAAGTACACTCAGTTAACTTTACAGGAATTTTCCCCTTCTGGTGAATAACACTTTCTTGGTCATCAGTTCCCACATTCTTTAGTCAGGGAGCCCAAAGCAGACACTCCAATATTTATCCCTGAAATATGTATTGGAAGCTTGTGTGTGTATGTAGCACCATACCAGATCTTTCCTCTGGAGGAGCTCCCAACCCAGTTAAGGAGATTAGCTACAACACTTATTTAGAATTTTAATGCAAGACATGTCAAAGGCCACACATGATCCAGCACTAGGTGGGGGCAGATGCCAGGGTCCCAGAGGTGCCAAGGGAGGTGGGAGCTCTGTGCAATGGAGTAATGGGTGCTTCTTGAAGTGGGTCAAGTGCACATGGTGTTTGAAGGATGGGTAACCTGCAAGAAGTATGGAGGAAGAGAGAGATGAAAATACCGGCTCCTGCAAAGACATGGCTGGTAGGCATGATAATAGTGGTGTTTCAGGGAGAGCAAGGGGTTGATAGCCAGAGAGGACAGGCCCTCTCAGGGATGGGCAAGAGGGCCAGATGTCAGGGAGGGATGATGCAGACACTGGGGGCATACCCAGGTCTTGGGGGCCCTTGAGAATGACAGTAGTGCAATGGAAACATTTTGGGGAAGATGGGAGGTTCTCTAGCAAAACCCAAGAGCCCTCCAGACAGTGAAGTTGTGGGCTTGCAACTGTCCCCAAGGTGACTTGAGCCCTGTTCCCTGTCAATGAGCAGGCTTGTCAAGGAGGCAGCTTGCTGTTTTTGTCATTTAAACTTTAGCACCCCAATGCCAGCCTCTAAGCAACTGTTAGTTCAGATATCATTGATTTGTCCTATCAAGTGCCTTTGAAAGGAACCAGGGGAAGGGAAAATGATAATCACTTGACTTAGATAGTCACAATCTAATGAGAGAAGTTTACAGGATTCTCCCCTCTCCATACCCCAATAAGCAGATATTTACTCTGCATTTTCAGGGTGAACTGAGCTGTTCTAAAAGCTGTATGGGGAAGGGGAGCTATGGAATAGAAGAGTATCCCTACAAGGGAAGGTCTGTCTTATTCACAAAAATAAGCTTCAATCTTATAATAGTGATGGAGTGTGGTTATTCTTTATGATGACCTGAGTTAATAAAGGAAGTAAAGTTTGATATTTTTTCCAGTGATGTTAATAGAGCTGTGTTCTTCTCCTTCAGTTTTCAAACCTGATCTGTTCCTTGTGAGATCCCCAGGTTCAGTTTGGGGTGCATAAGAAGAATGACCTCATCTTTACAGGGTCAGTGTTCCATGTAAGCCTGGAGCAGAAAACAATCATTTCGTTATCTTGGTCAGCACTCTCTTTCTGTTGGTTGTACTTTTTAAAAAAAGATTTTGTTCATTATTTTTTTAGAGAGAAGGGCAGTGAGGGAGGAAGAAAGGGAGAGAAACATGTAGGCAGGTGCCATTCCACTGAGCCATCAGCCAATTTTAATAATTGTCTAGGTAACCCAAATCTTAAGTCAGGATGCAGAAAGGTGGTCTAAATCTATGAGCAAATCCATCCTGGGTCAATACTTCAAAATAACACAAATTCATGCTAGAAGCAAATGTGGGGAGGGAGAAGGAACACAGCCTGAGTTCCTGGTCTCCATCACACTAGAACAATTTGGCTCTTACTGATCCAAAAAGGTACACAAGACTGGATCATGCCATAGCCCAGATCAAGAGTTCAAAACACTGCTAGAGACTTAAGGAAATAAAAAGCAAAGAAAGGCCCTGGCTGATGGCACAGTGGATAAGACACCGGCCTGAGAACCCAAAGGTCACTGGTTCAATTCCCAGCCGGGGCACATAACCAGGTTGTAAGCCAGGTCTCCAGCCAGGTCTGTAGCTGGAGGCAGATGAAAGGCAATCATACCTTGATGTTTCTCTCCCTCTCTGCCTCTCTCCCTTCCCCTCTCTCTAAAAATAATAAATAAAATCTTTAAAAAATTAAGCAAAGAAAGGAATCAAGAAACTGCTTTAAAGGGACAATTGAGGGAGAACTGGCAGCTGCTTGGCTGCAAATCCTATTGGGGAGTTTCTCTGAGAGGTGAGTGGGGAGTATGGGTGCTCAAGTTCTGCCTATCATCCTGCCACGCAGGTTCACTCCCAGGAGGCATCAAGGAGCTGGGTGAGAAGTGGGAGAGATAGGAGGAAACGGTTGGTATATTCCTAGGGGATCTTACTGTGGCTGCCAAAGTATGCCCTTAGGAAATAAAGACTCCAGCTGCTGAAGCACACGATGTCCTAACTAACCTGCCTCCAGCAGTTGGGGATTGGGGTCTCAGTGGGGCTGGTTGCTATCTCAGGTGTAATAGCTCAACTGCCCTCATTTGAGCAATATTCATCCAAGAATCCTCTCACACTCTAGACTGACCTTTCTCCTCACCTTAGTCTCTCTTTCCGCCCTGTGAGGGCTGCACAGGGCTCCCAATAGAGTTGTATTTTTCAGCTAAACAATGAATAATTTTTTAGTATGTTTCAAATATTGCATAGGACATACTTACACTTGTTAGAATCATCTGGGACTTGGAGGACCTGAGCCATTGCCTGTCCTGAAACAAAGAGGGTATGTGTCACCAGCCATGGACCAGATCACAAGGTTCCCTATTAACAGAGGCCACTAAGGCATAGACACTGGCCTCCTGCTGAGAACTAGTTACACCCCTATTGCCCCTTCCCTTCCTTTAATCACTTCCCATAAACAAGGACTGTAAGTCTCCTGACAGCCATCTATAAACAGAGGTTGTTGTTCTTTAGCTAACACCTATACCCTGGGCTCTGGAGCCAATCAGCAGGGTGGCCCATCCCCACTGAGGGTCTCTCCATGCCCTTAAAAATCCCTTTATCCCTTTCCTTGGGGCTGCAGTACACTCGGCCTCAGCCTGCCTGCTTGAACATCCTTCAATAAGGGCTTTGAACTGGTCCACCAAATTCCTCTCTTCTTCTGGCACAAATCTAACAATACTAAAAAAAAAAAAAAAAAAAAAAAAAAAAGTATTAATTATTTAGCTGAAATGTGAATGTGATCAGGTGCTTTTGTTTTCTACTTCTGGCAATACCACTCTTTCTAGATGCCTTGGGGGGTCATTCCTTTACTTCTGGTCCCAGGCATATCTGGGGAAATTGACTGAACTTCACTGGTCTCCTCATTGCTAAGCCAAACAAAAATAAAAACACGTTCAGATTTTCTTTTGTTGCCATTCCAGTCTCTCCCAAGAACCATGTCAGGCAGATTTGCCTTAAGAAAGGTCAACTTGAATGGGGGTAGGAGTGCTTTTGTTGTTGTTGTTTGTTTTTTAATGAAATAGCTCTTCAACTAGAACATTGTTACCAGAGGTCACATTTTTGGATCTGAGAAGAGCATGTGGGGCTGTCTGGAGAACAATTTTCAGTTTCAGAGGGAACCAGCAGAGGGGGCACATTCTACCACACCAGGCTCCTATACCAGGGTGACATTGTCATTGTCAAGGCCACCTGGAATCACTCAGGCAAGAAAAGAAACAACTAAAAACTCTAGTTAGAACTAATTAGCACAAAGAAACAGTGAAGGACAATGTTACAAGGAAAGACAAATTGGGAATGATTTCCTGTTCCTAGAGCTGGATGGGATTGAGAAATGTCAGAGTCAGTCTTTTGAGATGTGCTTTTTTTGGGAGGTGTTCCACAGGACTAAGGTGTTCATTTTTGGCCTTACAGCACCCTCTGAGTGCCTTCTGTCACTAGTCTCCTCCTCACCAAGGCAATATGCTCTTTGACTCTAGATCTTATAATTTCTTTGGTTCTCTCAGAGATGCAGCCACAGTGTCTGATGCATGGTAGGTACCTCCGTGTCTCGGTTCTCTTGGAGAAGTGAAGGAATATTTCTAAAATATTTTAAAAGGAGGTTCCTATCTTCCTTCATCACCCTTGATTTTAGTGATTAACTCTTGCAGTTAGGAAAGGTTTCCTTATAAAATTACTGAAAAAATTTCATTTTCCTGCTGGAGTTTATTTTTAGGTGTGAGGAGGTCCTGTTGAAATAGAAAAATATACTTTAAATATCTTGGGAAAGCTAAAACATAAACATAGGTATTCCTTTTCAGCTTGAGAGACTTCATTTCAATGATCAATTATTGTGGTTATATTACACTCATCTCATTTTTCCCCCTCTGCACTCCCCTTCCCCAACCTCTTTATCTACCCCCTATAGTCAATCCCACGTATTGTTTGTGTCCATAGGTCATCAATGCTAGTTCCTTGACTAAACTGTTCCCCTTCCTTGCCTCCTTCTCCCCCATCCCTCCCCACCACCCTCCGCTCTACGTACTGAAAGTGTGTTCCCTGTGTTCATGTCTCTGGTTCTGTTTTGTTTGCTTGTTTGTTTGTTCATTCGTCTCCTGTATTAAGTGAGAACACGTGGTATTTAATTTTTGCTGCCTGGCTTATCTCACGCAGCATGATTCTCTACAGTTCCATTCATGCTATCACAAATGGTAGGAGTTCTCTCTTTCTTTCTGGTGCATAGAACTCCATTGTGTAAATGTACCAAAGTTTTTTGATCCATTCATCCACTGAAAGGCACTTAGGTTGTTTCTAGCACTTGGCTATTATAAACAATGCTGCTATGAACATAGGGATGCATAGGTTCTTCTGAATTGGTGTTTCAGGATTCTTTGGGTATAATCCTAGTAGTGGAATCACTGGGTCATAAGGCAGTTCTATTTTAAGTATTTGAGATAATTCCATACTGTCTTCCATAGTGGCTGCACCAGTCTGCATTCCCACCAGCAATGCACCAGGTTTCCCTTTCCTCCACATCCTCGCCAGCACTTGTTGTTGGTTGATTTGTTGATGATGGCCATTCTGACAGGTGTGAGGTGGTATCTAGTTGTAGTTTTAATTTGCATCTCTCTGATGGCTAGTGATGTTGAGTATTCTTTCATGTGCCTGTGGCCCCTTTGTATGTCCTCCTTAGAGAATTATCTGTTCAGGTCCTTTGCCCATTTTTTAATTGGGTTGTTTGTCTCCCTGGTGTTGGGTCATATTAACTCTTTATATATTTTGGAGATCAGACCCTTGTCTGAAGTGTCATTGGCAAATATGTTTTCTCATATGGTTCATTCTCTTTTTATTTTGTTGATGTTTTCTTTTCTTTTTTTTTAAATTTTATTGTTGTTGTTGATGTTTTCTTTGGTTGAGCAGAAACTTTTCAGTTTGATGTAGTCCCATTTGTTTATTTGTTCCTTTATTTCCCTTGGCTTAGGAGATATTTTGGTGAAAATTTTGCTGCATGGTATTCCTGCAATTTTTTTTGCCTATGTTTTCCTCTAGGGCTTTTATGGTGGCACTGCTTATGTTTAAGTCTTTTATCCATCTTGCGTTTACTCTGGTATATGGTGTAAGTTGGTTGTCTAGTTTCATTTTCCTGCATATGCCTGTCCAGTTCTCCCAACACCACTTGTTGAAGAGGCTATTTGCACTCCATTTTATGTTCCTTCCCCTTTTGTTGAATATTAGTTGCCCATAAAGTCCTGGGTTTATTTTTGGGCTCTCTATTCTGTTCCATTGACCTGTTTGTCTGTTCTCGTGCCTGTTTTTTGTTACTATGGCTTTGTAATATAGCTTGATATCTGGTATTGTAATTCCTCCTACTTTGTTCTTCTTTCTCAGGATTGCTATAGCTATTCAGGGTCGTTTTAAAATCCATATGGATTTTTAAAGTGTTCTAATTTTGTGACATATGATATTGGTATTTTAATAGGGATTGCATTGAATCTGTAGATGGCTTTGGGAAGTATGGACATTTTAATAATGTTAATTCTTCCCAACTATGAACACGGTATGTGCTTCCATTTATTTGTAGCTTCCTTAATTTCCTTCTTCGGTGTTCTGTAGTTTTCTGAGTACAAATCCTTTACTTCCTTGGTTAAATTTATTCCTAAGTAGTTTATTTTTCTTGTTGCTATGGTAAGTGGGATTTGTTTTCTAGCTTCTATCTCTGATGTTTCATTGTTTTTTTCTTAAATTTATTTTTTAAATTAAAATAAAATTTTAATATATTTTATTTATTTTGCTATTACAGTTGTCCCAATTTTCCCCCCTTTGCCCCCTTCCACACAGAACCCCATTCCCTCCAGCAATGCCCCACTTAGTTCATGTCCATGAATTATGCATATAAGTTCTTTGGCTTCTCCATTTCCTTTGTTCTTCTTAACATCCCTCTGTCTACTCTGTAACCACCAATGTGTACTTTTTTCCCCTTTTCACATATTGAGACAATTCACCATTTAATTACTGCCTTCTGTCAGCTTCTCAAATCATATTAATACAAAGTTTTCTTTTCATTATTCCAAAATGCCTATGTTAATTCATTTGTTTAAAGAATTACTCTTTTAAGTAATATGAATTACAATATTACCAAACACATGCAAAAACACATTTACACCCATACATATTTTTACACATATTTAAAGTACATACTGGATTTTGAAGAGTTAATACAAAAAATTAAAATATGCCAATAGCTTACATAATTATTACATGTTAAATGATAGTATTTTAGATATATTGTAGCAAGATTAAGCAGTTTTTTTCTTCTTTAATACTTATTTTACTCTGTAATGCTATTTTTGTAAAACATATCACAGAAATGGTGTATTGTAGAACTCACTTTTGTGAAAGTTGTCCTAGAGACAGTGCCAAACCCATAGTAAAAAATGAATTTGATTTTTGAGTCAGATCCTCCTCCCTCCAATAATACCACTCAACTTAATTTTAAGCTACTGGAACTATAACTTACTATTTTTTGGAGTTTTCCATCTTAAATAGTAGATTTATTTATTTATTTAGGCTGTGCACAGGTCTTGCTTCTTTCAATACCTTCTGTTTTCCCTCTACATGTGTTTTACAAGTTGAAGCCTTCAGAAATAATGGCACTTGCAGTGCTCAGCTGATCCCCAGAGTAGAAATTACTATGTCTACTAAGTTGAGGTAAAAAATAAAAATCCCTGGGATTTAAATAATTTTGTAGAATAGTATTTTAGCTATTTATTGAACTTGTGGTTGACTTCCTATGTGGTTCTAAACTAACCCCTGAATTACTTAAGAGTCTGTTGAAGTAGAGATTAGGTATGTTCACATTTCAATAATAAAGTATACTATAGCATTAATTCCTTCATAACTGGAAATGTATATTTCCATGATTTAGTTGAAAGGAATCTCTTCTAATTTACATGCTAATATGAGAATATATATTGTCTATGTACATAAATAACATAGGTTAGTAGTTTGCAACTTCCATCCCAAATTGGTCTCCATTCTCAGCATACTTTCTAACCTAAAGATTGACTGATTTCACAACACATCCATGACCAGTTGGTTGCTATTTAAAACATAAATTTCTAACAAAATCTATATATTACACCCCACAAATAAGCACATATTTTGTAACAGTGAATAAGAAAGATAGCATTTCTTCTATGTAATATACATCCACATTTTCTTACATTTTTCTTCTTTTTTAACTGCATTTGATTTTTCTGATTTATTGCAAGTAGCCTGATTTTTCCATAGTGTGAAATGATTCCCATCTAAGAAAACTTAACCTGCAGTAATGCAGATACAAGTAGTATACAAAATTGTATCTTATTTAGTAAAATCTATTTATAACAAGATCACTTTAAAGCATTCATAAGTTAAAGTTGGTTCTTATCCATTCAGCTGCCCTATGTCTTTTGATTGGTGCATTTATTCCATTTACCTTTGCACCTGTGTTCCTGTCTGTCTCTCTGTTTCTTCAACTTCTTAAAGCAGACCCTTCAGCATCTCTTGTGATCCTGGTTTGGTGGAGATGTATTCTTTTAGTCTTCTTTTGTCTGGGAAACTCCTTATTTTACCTTCCATTTTGAATGACAGCCTTGCTGAGTAGAGTATTCTTGGTTGCAGGCCTTTGTTTTTCATTGCTTGAAATATTTTTTGCCATTTTCTTCTGGCTTGTTGTGTTTCTGTTGAGAAATCAGCTGATAACCTTATGGGAGCCCCCTTGTATGTTATTAGCTGTTTCTCTCTTGCTGCTTTTAGGATTCTGTCCTTGTCTTTGAAATTTGCCATTTTCATGATGATGTGTCTTGGAGTGGGCCTGTTTGGGATCATCTTCCTTGGGACCCTCTGTGCTTCCTGAGCTTGTGTGACATTTTCTCTCCTCAAGTTAGGAAAGTTTTCTGTCATTACTTTTTCAGAGGTTTTCTATCCCTTGCTCCTCCACTTCTCCTTCTGGTATCCCTATGATATGGATGTTATTACATTTCATGTTGTCCTGTAGCTCTCTTAAAACCTCTTCATTCTTTTTCAGTGTTTTTTCATTTTGTTGCACTGCCTGGGAAATTTTTTCTACATTGGCCTCCAGCTCAATGATCCGATCCTCTACTTTCTCTAGCCTGCTTTTGATTCCTTCTACTGTGTTCTTCAATTCAGAAATGGTATTCTTCATTTCCTCCTGGCTCTTATTGATGGTATCTATGTCCTTTTTACTACTTGTGTAGTTCTCAGTAAGTTCCTTGTAGCTTCCCTGGAGTTGTTTGCAGTTTTCTTTGAACCCACTGAGCTCTTTGAGCTTCTCTATCATCCTTATTTTGAATTCCATGTCTGATAGGGTGCTTGCCTCTATTTCACTTTGCACTCTTCCTGGAGATTCCTCCTTTCCATTTGCCAAGAGTTTATTTCTTTATCTCCCCATTTTAGGTGGATCTTGTTTGTTTCTGCTTCTTAGATTGGTCTGCTTTGACTTACTGTCTTAGTGTGGTGTGACCTTCTGTGGACTAGAGGTGCACTTTATTTTACTTCCTGGATCTGTGATTGGTGATGTCAGCTCGTGTCCCAGTCTGGGCCTAGTCAGCCAGTTGGAGACTACCAGAGATCTACTGTCTTTGTCTCCTTTAGTTGTTAATCCAATCAGTCTGTGATCAGTAGTCAGTTTTAGGCACCTCTGGGTGGGGCAGATGAATTCAGTTGTTAATCCAATCAACCTGTGATCTGAGGTCAGATTTAGGCACTGCTGGGTGGGGTGGATTAATTCCTATGGGTGGGGCTGTGCCTTTCCCTCAGGTTACTACTGCCCTTTGGAGAAGAGTGGTCTGCTGGCTGTATGGGGGATTGGTCAGCACTGGACTCATGGGCTGCTCCCTCAGCTCTTCCCCTAAAGACACTGACCCAAACTTTCCCCAAGCTTCTCTAGTCCACTGTGCCCTTTCTCTGCTGGAGCTCAGGGTAGGTGGGTGCCTCTGTATGTTCATAAGTGGCCCCTTTAAGAACTCGGTCTCTCTCTGTCAAGTAGCTAAACCTGGCAGCTTTTTACTTTACACATCTGGATGCTGTTTTACTATCTGCTTGTTGCTATAGGCTGGGAAGCCCAGTTGGGGGTTTAGATCCCACCCTTCTCAGGTGGAACCCCAGCTGCTGAGATGTTTCTCCTTCCCTTCAGCTGCTGCCTGTGGGAGCTCCATTAGCCTCTTGTGGTTCCTCACTTCCTACCAGTCATGTTGCGATGAATCTGCTCTTCTGTTCTATCCAAGGTAATAAGACTTCTCTTCAATTGGTATTCTGTTGGGTACTGGGGATGATCTCTCCCCAATCAAGTTGTAATTCCAGTTTGGTCTTGGGAGGAGATTGGTGTAACTCCACTTGCTCCTCCGCCATCTTGGTTCTCCCTGATGTTTAATTGTTGGTGTATAAAAATACCTTTGATTTCTGGACATTGATTTTGTATCCAACTATTTTGCCAAATTCAGTTATCGGGTGGAGTAGGTTTTAAGTGGAATCTATAGGGTTTTCTACATACATTATTATGTCATCTGCAAATAGTGACAGTCTTATTTCCTCCTTTCCAATTTGGATAACTTTTATTCCTTTTTCTTGTCTGAGTACTATGGCTAGAATTCCAAGATTATGTTGAATAAAAGTGGAGAAGTGGACACCCTTATCTTGTTCTTGATCTTAAGAGAAAGACTTTCAGTTTTTGCCCATTGAGTATGATGTTAGCTTCAAGGTCTCATATTTGGCCTTTATTATGTTGAGGTATGCTCCCTCTATTCCCATCTTGCTGAGGGATGAATCCCACAGCAATCCTTTAATGATTTTTTTTTTATCATAAAAGGGTGCTGTGCTTTATCAAAAGCTATCTCAGCATCTGTTGATATGATCATATGGTTTTTGTCTTTCAGTTTGTTTATGTGGTGTATTACATTTATTGATTTGGGAATGTTGCACCATCCTTGCATCCCTGGGATGAATCCCAATTGGTCATGGTGTGTAATTTTAAAAATATGTTGCTGGATCCAGTTTGCCAATATTTTGTTGAGAATTTTTGCATCTAAGTTCATCAGAGATACTGACCTGTAGCTTTCTTTCTTAGTTGTGTCTTGACCTGGTTTTGGGATTAGAATAATACTGGCTTCATAAAGAGTTTGGGAGTCTCCTCTTCTTGGATTTTTTGGAATAGTTTGAGGAGGATGGGTGTTAGTTCTTTCCTAAATGTTTGGTAAAATTCACCTGTGTAGCCATCTGGTCCAGTGCTCTTGTGTGCTAGGAAATTTTTTATTACTTCAATTTCACTAGTTGTTATTGGTCTATTCAGGCTTTCTGCTTCTTCTTGATTGATTTTTGGTAGGTTACACATTTTCAGAAATGTTTCCATTTCACCCAGGTTGTTTTTAGGAGAAAAAAATATAGCACCTAGTAGCGCACCCACAAAAAAAGTTTTAAGAGGTTGGGGAGGGGGGGGGAATACTTAAATTGAGGACTGGGAATGAGTTGTAGTAGGAGAGTGAATAGACTTTCAAATAAGAGTTGGAGGAGGATCATGGGGAGTTAAATGAATTGAGAGAAGGGAGGGGTAAAAAGATGGGATTGGGGATGCACTATGATATAAACACTACTTAAAATGCACTAATTGTGAGGGTTGGAAGTAACTTTTGAAAAGGACATGTTAGGGATTAATAGCTCATGTAATTCTCAGTGTAACTCAGGTGCTTGAAATTAGCAGTGATCCATTTCCTGAGTCTGCTTCTTTTCTTAGATCAACTCTCTGCAGTCTACAGTCAAGCTGTGTGATCTTGGAGTGGCAGGGCCTATCACTGTTCCAGTCAGGGCTAGTTCTGAGTGCCACACCTCCGGTAGGCTGAGCCTCTAGTAGCCTAGCTGGGTTTCAGCACTGCTAGTGTTTTGGGGCCCTCCTTTCTTATCCTAGTTCTGTGTGAAGAAATGCAGGTGCTGTTGGTGGTATTGATGGCTACCCCTTCCCCTCTGGCTCCTCAAGAAGGTTTCTGCCTGTGATGGGCACCTGGCTCTTGACTTTTGTGTACTGGTAATGGCCAGCCCTCCCTGCCCAGCTTTTTGGGGAGGTTTTCATCACCTGCGCCTTCGATGGGCACCTGGTTCTACACGGGAACCCGCAGTGCTGTGTACTTGCAATGGCTAGCCCTTCCTGTCCAGCTCTTCTAGGAGGTTTTCACTGCCTGCAATGGGCACGCTGGTTGTGCCAGTGGCAAGTTCCCCTCATGTGCAGTTTCAAGCTGCAGTTTCCATGGGAGCCTGTGCAACGGTGTGGGTTTGCGGGGTTGGGCCTCCCTTGTCACTGGGGCTCCGAGCTGCCCTCTCCCCAGGTGGTGTGGTGGCGCAGTTTTCAGGCCCTCATGCTACCCCAGCTGGCGCACTTCCCTGCTCCTGAACTCCCACTCCTGGTGGGTCCCAGTACTTTTAATAATTAATAATTTCTTCATAAATAATGCTGAACGGAGACTCTGCAGACCTGAGTTCTAAGCCTGGCTTTCTTGTTTACTAAGCATTATTTGCTCAGGCAAGACCTGTAACATCTCCATAATCAATGGTTCCCAAACCTGATGATCACAACATCTCCTGGGAGTTTTAAAAAATTAGCTGGCCCTGGCTGTGTGGCTCAGTGGATTGAGCATTGGCCAGTGAACCAAAATGTCGCTGGTTCAATTCGAAGTTAGAAAGTAGTCCAGGTCCCAAGCTGGGGGCACACAAGAGGCAACTACACATTTATGTTTCTCTCTCTTCCTTCTTCCCTCCCTTCTTCTCTCTCTAAAAATAAAAGTTAAAACTTTAAATTATATAAATATATGCAAAGGGAAAAGAAACTGGGACAACTGTAATAGCATAATAAATAACATATACTTAAAAAAGAAACAGCATAGAAATGGGAAAAAAATTAAAACAAAAATAAAAAAGGGAAGGAAAAAGGCAAAATGTAGTAAGAGAAAGGAAGAGCAAAATTTGAGATTTGAAATAAAACTAAAAAATAATGAAATAATAACAAAATTGAAGAAGAAAGATGTTAAAAAGCTATGTAGGAAAAAACCTCATATAATGAAAAACAAGCAGAATATAGTGTTTGCCTACTGTCTTCTTCTGGATTCATCTCTGATAATGTCATATGGTGTTCCAGTTTAGTTTTAGGCAGCCTGTTCAAGGCTACAAGCAATCCACAGTTTGTGGCCATCTTCCTCAGACTTGGCTGGTCCTTCCTGTTCTACCGGGCTGGCTTTTTAGCAGCACAAGCTCCATGGGTGGTTCATTTAGCGAGCATCTGACAGCATCACAGGTACCACCTCCACCTGCCTCTAGAGGGGGCTCTGGTGCAATCCGGAGGGTGGATCACTGGGTCACCCCTGGGAGGTGCTGTTCAGTCTTCAGGGAAGACAGTGGGTGTGTTCCCCCACCCCTGTGCCTCACATCTTGGTCATCCCCAACAATGTATAGTTTCTGATGAATTGGCTGTCTGTTTTATGTGAGAGGCCAATCTGTGTAAAGGGATCAGCTCTTCCCGGACTGGTGCTGAAGAGCTGAGGCTGGGCAGAGCCTTTAGTACCCCTTGAAGCAACTAAGGTCTTTGCTCTGCTGTTTTCAATGGCTTAGGGCCTGATGAAACAGAGTAGCTTGTCATGTCTGATAAAAGTTCAGAAAGGGCCCTTTTGGAGATTCTTTCTTTCCTCTTTGGGTTCTTGAACCTGGCCTTTCTGTTCTGCAGAGTTTGCAATCCTACAGGTGATGGTGGTTGGGCACATCTTCCTCTTCCCAGAGGTTTTTACTCTGTGGTGTGAGGGGCCCTGCCTGGCTGCAAAGAATCTCAGGTGTTCTGCTTTTACCTATCTAGCTCCCAGCCCACTGCTCTCACAGGAGACTCAGACTTCAACTCTCTGTAGCCCCAACTTGCCAGCTGCACTGAGTGGGGTCCCACAATTCTTTGCTGTGCCACTTTCTGTTCTTTCTGCGCAGCTGGATTCTATGGGAGCAAACTGAACTTTCAATTTGTTTTCTTTGCTGGCAGAGCTGCTGCATTCGCACTTGTGACCCTCCTGCCTAGCCATGCTTCAGCTTGCCACTTAAAAAGTCTCCAAGTGGCACCCACACCACAGCACAGAGTCACTGATCAGTTCTCTGAGCACTCCACTTCCTCCAAAAGAAAAAGACTCTCTCCATCAGGGCTGGCCACAGCCTGCTAGTGCCTCTGACATTTTTGGAAATAGAATTTCTCTTTGGAGTTCTCCTGGTTAGCATTGCAGTTATGGATGTGCTGCTCATTGTGTGTGCACAGCCTGAGTCTCCCAGGCTCTGTATATCCTCCCAAGTCTCTCCTGATTAGGATTGGGTAGTTTTACTGTTCAGGACTAGAATCCCCTACTCTGGGCAGGAAGGAAGCTACTAAGCTTTGTTTTCTGTCTGATATCTTCTCTGCTGTAGGGGGCTCATACAGTGTAATTCCCTTCCAACTTATAAAATCTCTTACTGGACAGTGAGTGCAAAGCATCCCCTATACTCCTTGTCTTCAAAAATTCAAGTCAGCTGAGATTCCATTGATTGTTCAAGTCACTTGTTGGGTCATCAGCTGAAAATCCATGAGCCATGAGCAAGTGGGCTCAGCTTCCAACTACTTGGCTGCCATCTTTGCTCTCTGTGTCACTATTATTGACATTTGTATAGGTCTTTTCAAAAACAGAAACATTCATTCTACAAAATCATATTGAATTGTGATGACACCAAAGTAACCACATTTTCAATTATGTCTTTATTTTTTAATGTAACTGATGTGTGTATGTCCACACAAGGGCATAGGAACACATTGTAGGCATGATAGGGCTTCCAGCTGAAACCTAAGTGTAGTCTAAGATCAAGACCTGCCTGTTGGGGACCCCTGACCAGCAGAGATCCCTGATCCCCTGGTGTTGTGGATGAAATGAAGACTTCCCAGGCAGCTTGTGCTAGGGGAGAGAAGACCAGCAAATGCCTTGATTGCCTTCCTCCAAGGTCTTTTATTGAGTGCAGTAAGCTTAAGGACATAGTGTGCATGTAGAGCTCATCAATCAATGTTAAACAGGGCTGATTACAGAAAACAGATATTGAAGAAACACTGAGATCTCCCTCAAGTCAGGATGTGTTGGACACAAAGACTTCAGATGGCCATAAAATAGAGAGGGTAAGTTCATGTTGAGTTAAAGTTAAAACTCTGCTGCTGGTACAATAAATTGATTAAGTGATGTAAAAGAACAGGGCAACCTTCAAAGGACATAAAGCATTTTCTCATGGCCCGATTCCCACCAGGGCCCACTGGCTATAGCATCGAGGCATGTATGCACCCAGCTTTTCTGGTTTTCCAGTCAGGTCTTACAGGCTTCATTTCCTTTGCCTGGCCTGCATGGGGCTCTAAGTCCTAATACTTTCCCAGGGGCACCCTGACACTGGACCAGGTGTGTCTGGGTTACTGACAGGGGAGAGCAAAAGGAATGAGGTGGAGTGGAGGTGCCTCCTTGCAGAAAAGTAGGAGACAGGTGTGCACAGGTAAGTCCAGTGCAAAAACCTGAAGCATTTGAAGGACAATTGCAGTGTGTTGTCATTCTAATTTACCATAGGCCAGCTCTTGGATGACCCTCTAGTCCTTTGAAGAGAGAATACTGATGTTAAGAGCTCAGAAGCCTTTCACAGATTGAGATAAATGCCGAAGTTTTGAAATCTGCAAGCTCTGTACCTTGACAGTGGCAATGCCTCAGGAACTTGCAGGAAGTGATGATGAAACTTGGTGTCTGGTGGACTAGTATCAGGGCTGGAGCAGAGGAAGGGGCAGAGGGAGAGTTGACCTCTCCCAGATCCAAGGGATGCTAGAGGATCTCTGTAGCTGCCAGACCCCCCCTTTTTTTAATGCTTTTAATTTTTTTAAAAGTATTTTTATTACTTTAAGTATATTTGTTAATTTTGTTGTCCCAATTGTCCCAATTACTTTTCTTTTGCCCCCATTCAGCCAGTACTCCTTTTCCCTCCATCAATCCCCCAGACCCTATAGTTCATGTCCATGGGTCATGCATATAAGTTCTTTGGCTTCATTTTTTTCTCTACTATTCTTTTATTTTTAATTTAATTTTATTGTTGTTTTATTACATTCATCCCCTTTTTTCCTTCCCTCTGTCCTTTTCCCCACCCACACACTCCCCCAATGTCAATCCCACTTGTCGTCCATGTCCATGGTTCTGCCACACTAGTTCCTTGACTAAACTGCTCCCCTTCTTTGCCTCCTCCTCTCCCCTCCCATCTCCCCGCTCCTCTCTGCCCACTGCAGATCTATTCATTGTATTCATGTACCTGGTTCTGTTTTGCTCATTATTATCCTGAAATGGGTGAGATCATATGGTATTTGTCTTTCACTGACTGGCTTATTTCACTAAGCATAATACTTTCTAGTTCCATCCATGTTATTGCAAAGGTTAGGAGTTCCTTCTTTCTTTCTGCTATGTAGTATTCCATTGTGTAAATGTACCAAAGTGTTTTGATCCAATCATCCACTGATGGGCACTTAGACTGTTTCCAGCATTTGGCTATTGTAAGTAGCACTGCTATGAATATAGAGGTACATAGATTCTTATGAATTGGTGTTTCAGGATTCTTTGGGTATAGTCCTAGCAGTGGAATTGCTGGATCAAAAGGCAGTTCCATTTTTAGTTTTTGAAGGCAACTCCATACTGTTTTCCACAGTGGCTGCACCAGCCTGCATTTCCACCAACAGTATACCAGGGTTCCCTTTGCCCCACATCCTCGCCAACACTTGTTTGTTATTTGTTGATGATTGCCATTCTGACAGATGTGAGGTGGTATCTTATTGTGGTTTTAATTTGCATCTCTCTGATAGCTAGTGATGTTAAGCATTCTTTCATATACCTTTAGGCTCTTTGGATGTTTCCCTCAGTGAGTTGTCTGTTCAGGTCCTTTGCCCATTTTTTAATTGGGCTGTCTGTTTCCCTGGTGTTGAGTTGCATTAGTTCTTTATATATTCTGAAGATCATGCCTTTGTCTGAGGTATCATTGGCAAATACGTTTTCCCATACAGTTGATTTCCTTTGAATTTTGCTGGTGTTTCCTTTAGCTGAACTTTTTAATTTGATACAGTCCCATTTGTTGATTTGTACTTTGATTTCCTTCGCCCTTAGTGAAGTATCAGTAAACACATTTCTGCGTAGGATATCCGAAAGTTTACTGCCTATATTTTTCTCCAGGACCTTTATGTTGGCACTGCTTATATTTAAATCCTTTATCCATTTTGAGTTTATTTTGGTGTATGGTGTAAGTTGGTGGTCTAGTTTTATCTTTTTGCATGTTGCTGTCCAGTTCTCCCAACACCATTTGTTTAAGAGACTGTCGAACAGTTTTTCCATTCCTTGTTTCTCTTCTCCTTCTGGTATCCCTATGATATGGATATTATTGTGTTTCATGTTGTCCTGCAGCTCTCTTAAAACCTCTTCATTCTTGTTCATCCTTTTTTAATTCTCTTGTATTGTTATTGAATATTTTTCTACGTTGTTCTCTAACTCTCTGATCCAGTCAAAACAAAACAAAACAAAACAAAACCCCCCAAAACAAAACAAAACAAAAAATGAAAAAAGAAAAAAAAGAAAGGAAAAGAAAGAAAGAAAGGATTTAAATGGCTGGGGAGGGGAGGAATACTTAGATTGAGGATTGGGAATGAGTTGTAGCAGGAGAGTTAGTAGACTTTAAAACAAGAGTAGGAGGAGGGTCTTGGGTAGTTAGGTGGATTGAAATAAGGGAGGAGTAAAAATATGGGAGTTGAGATAAACTATGATATAAACAGTATTTACTTGAAATCCACTAATTGTGAGGATTGGAAGTAACTTTTGAAAAGGATATGTTAGGGATTAATAGTTCATGTAGCTCTTAGTATAACTCAGGTGCTTGAG
This sequence comes from Noctilio leporinus, assembly GCA_004026585.1. Classification (NCBI taxonomy): domain Eukaryota; kingdom Metazoa; phylum Chordata; class Mammalia; order Chiroptera; family Noctilionidae; genus Noctilio; species Noctilio leporinus. The sequence goes on from PVIW01006152.1 coordinate 53,731, forward strand.
ATTAGCAGCAATTCATTTCCTGAGTCTGCCTCTTTCTTCATCAAGTCTCTGCAGTGTACAGTCATGCTTGTGATCTTGGAATGGCAGGGTCTATGGTTGTCACAGTCAGAGCTGATTCTGAGTCCCAGCCCCCCAGTAGGCTGAGCCTCCAGTAGCCTAGCTGGGTTTCTATACTACCAGTGTTTGGGGCCCTCCCTTCTCTCACAGGTTCTGTTTGAAGACCTATAGGGTGCTTATGTGGTATTGATGGCTATTCCTCCCCCTTTATCTCCTGTAGGAGGTTTCTGCCTGTGATGGGCACCTGGCTCCAACTGGGGGTTTACCTGCAACTTCATTTGCTCCTGTGATGGTTGGCCCTCCCCTTGCAGCTCTTGTAGCCCCTGTCAGCAAAGAGCTCCTTGCCCCCCAGGGGCCCTGCAGGTCATTTGTCACGATAGCTGGCCCTCCATACAGTCCAGCTTTTTGAGGAGTTTTTCACTGATGCCTCTCCATTGTGTGCCTGGCTATCATGGGGGCCTACAGCAGTCTGCCTGCGAAGGTTATGCCTCCCCCTCCTGCTCTTCATGGAGGTTTTTGTCACCAGCAATGGGTGTACCAGTTGCACCAGCAGCAAGTTCCTGGCATGCACTTTCGAGTTTTTATGGGAGCCTGTGAGAGGTTGTGGGTGCACGGGGTTGGGCCTCCCTTCTCACTGGGGCTCCCACCTGCCCTCTCCTCAGATGGTGCAGGGACACAATCTTTGGCCCTCTCACCACCCAGGCAGTTGCACTTTCCTGCTCCCCACACTCCTGCTCCCAGCAGGTCTCTCCTCCTCAGCCTCTGGCCCTGGGAGGTGCTTCCTCTCTCTCAGAATCCAGAGTGCAGCTCTCACATAGTCCCTCCCCTGCAGGAGTTCAATTCCTCATTCCCTCCAACGTTTGGCCTCCCTGTCCACACTTCACTGCTCAGAATTCTATTCACTGGGGAGCTTGAAGCTGTCTTCAGTTAGAGCTGCCCTTCTGGGCAGAGCTGCCACTGCCCAGAGCTGACCTCAGCCTGCCAGCCTGCAGGTTCGGAACTGTGTCACCTGCTCACCTGTAGGTCTCTGCAGCCTCTGGGCTGCAGCCTCTGAGTCCAAATGCTTACCGCTCTAATTCACAGGGACCTGCAGATGTCTTGTGCTCCCTACCCTATCCTCTAGATGCTCTGGCACTCAAGAACGCCTTCAGCCCTCTACTCTGCCCTCTACTCTGTCAACATCTTCCCCACACCCCATACTATTCTTAATATCCCCCTTTCTATTTTCTTCCTACCAATTATGCTTCTTGGTCCCTGGACCATTTCCCCATTTTACCCCTCCCCCCTCCCAACTTATAATCCTCCAAATGATCCCCATACCTATGGTTCTGTTCCTGTTCTGGTTGTTTGCTTGGTTTATTTATTTTATTTTTTAGGTTGTTGTTGATAGTTGTGAGTTTGTTGTCATTTTAATGTTAATAATTTTGATCTTCTTTTCCTTATAAGTCCCTTTAGCATTTCATATAATAATGGTTTGATGATGATGAACTCCTTTAGTTTTACCTTGTCTATGAAGCCCTTTATCTGCCCTACCATTCTAAATGATGGCTTTTCTGGAGAAAGTAATGTTGGTTGTAGGTCCTTGCTTTTCATCACTTTGAATACTTCTTGCCAGTCCCTTCTTGCCTGCAAAGTTTCTTTTGAGAAATCAGCTGATAGTCTTATAGGAACTCCTTTATAGGTAACTCTCTTTTTTTCTCTTGCTGCTTTTAAGATTCTCTCTTTATCTTTAACCTTTGGCATTTAATTATGATGTGTCTTGGTGTGGTCCTCTCTGGGTCTAGCTTGTTCGGGATTCTCTGTACTTCCTGGGCTTGTATGTCTATTTTCTTCTCCAAATTTGGATAGAGTTTCTTTACCATTTTCCACACAAGTTTCCAATTTCTAGTTCTTCCTCTTCTCCTTCTGGCATCCTTATGATCAGGATATTGGCACATTTAAGGTAGTCCCAGAGGTTCCTAAACCTCACCTCATTTTTCCCCTTCATTTCACTTAGCATAGCCTTCTTATCTTCCTTATGTTGCAAATCATTGATCTTAACCCCTATTTCCTTCCCTTCACCATTGGTTTCCTGTAACTTTTCCTTCATTTCATTTAGCATAGCCTTCAGTTCTTCCCTTTGCATTTGTCATATTCAAGCATATCTGTTAAATCTGTGAGCATTTTTATCACCAGTGTTTTGAACTCTGTGTTTGTTAGGTTTGGCTATCTTCTCATCTGTTAGTTTGGCTATCTCCTTGTTGCTTAGTAATCCCCTGGAACCTTGATCTGTTCCCTCTTTTAAGCCATTTTTCTCTCTCTCTTCTACTTAACAGGCTCCTATATTTGCTTCTATGTCATAGGTAGAACTGTTGCACCTGTTATGTTGTAAGGGATGCAGACTTAGGTATTCATCAGTGCAGGGTGAACTGTTCACAACATTGTGGCAATGTATGTGGGGGAGGTGTCTGGGAGGGAACAATGCTGCTTGCTCAGTACTCACCCTTTTTCCAGGCACTTCTACTTCCTGTATGAGACTGGTGCCTCTGTAGCTGTTGCCCTGACTGTGATTCCCAGGGTGGGTTGGTCTTTGGACATTATAGGACTATGGGGGCCTCTAAACAAAGAGAGACCAGCAGTTTCTTCTTCTACTCCAACCTCCACTGGTTTTCACAGTTAGAAGCAATGAGGCTTTCTTTTCTCCTGCTCTGGAACCATGAGCTACTCCATCTGGTCTGGTGGTGGGAGCATTACCCAGTGCTCCCACCCTACTTTTTAAAATGTGTGTCTGTACTTTCCACTGATCACAGCCACTGTTGCTGCTGCAGCCACCACACCGTGTCCTCTCTACCCCAGCTCCGCCCCTCCTACCTGTCTGGATGAGTATTTCTTCTTATATTTTTGTTTGTGAGACTTCCAAATAGCTTGATTTTCTGGAATTTCTGGTTGTTCCCAGTTTCTTCTTAGTTGTGGAGGGAGATGCAGCATGTCTACCTATGCCTCCATCTTAGCTGAAAGTCCTCTGTTTTGTTCATCAGGTTATTTTGTTTATTAAATTCCACATATAAATGAGGTCATACAGTATTTGTCTTTCTCTGATTGCATATTTCACTTAGCATAATAATCTCCAGGTCCATCTATGCTGTTGCAAAAAGTAAGATTTCATTCTTTTTATGACTGAGTAGTATTCCATTGTGTAAATGTATCACAGCTTTTTTTATCCACTCATCTACTTATTGGTTCTTGAGCTGTCTCCAGACCTTAGCTATTGTTAACAGTCCTGCTATAAACATAGTGTTGCATATGTTCTTTTGAAATAGTGTTTCAGAATTCATAGAATATACTTCTAGAAGTGGGATCACTGGGTCTTAAGTCAGTTCCATTTTTAGTTTTTTGAGGAAACTTCATACTGTTTCCCACCAACAGTGCAGAAGGGTTTCTTTTTTCCCACATCCTCACCAGCCTTCTTTTTGTTGATTTATTGATGATAGCCAATCTGGCAGGTATGAGATGATATCTCATTATGGTTTTAATTTGCATCTTTCTGATGATTAGTGATAATGAGCATATTTTCATATGTCTGTTTACCATTTGGATGTCCCCTTTGGAGAAGGGTCTATTTGAGCTCTTTGCCCTTTTTAAAAATTGGATGTGTGTGTGTGTGTGTGTGTGTGTGTGTGTGTGTGTGTGTTGAGTTGTATGAATTCTTTATATTTTTTGAAAATTAATCCCTCGTCAGATGTATCATTGGCAAATACATTCTCCCATTCAGCAGGTTCTCTTTTCATTTTGGTGATGGCTTCTTTTGCTGTGCAAAATGTAGACCCATTTATTTATTTTTCCTTTGTTTCCCTTTCCCTAGGAAATATTTCAACAAAAATGTTGCTAAGAGAGATGTTTGAGATTCTATTACCTATGTTTTCTTCTAGGAATTTTATGGTTTTGCTACTTACATTTATGACTTCAATCCATTTTGAGTTTATTCTTGTGTATGGTATGAGTTGGTGATCTAGTTTCATCTTTTTCATGTGCCTGTTCAGTTTTTCCAACACCATTTATTGAGGAGACAGTCTAAAGACTATTGTATGCTCTTACCTCCTTTGTCAAATATTAATTGACCACAAAGGCATGGTTTTACTTCCAGGCTCTGTTTTCTGTTCCATTGATCTATAGGCCTGCTCTTATGCTGGTACTAGGCTGTTTTGATTACAATGGCCTTATAGTATAGTTTGATATCAAGTAGCAATATACGTCCAGCTTTGTTTTTCTTTCTTTCTTTTTTTTTTTAATTTTATTGTTGTTGTATTACATCCATCCCCTTTTTGCTCCCCTCTGTCCCCCTGTTTTTCTTTATTAAGATTGCAGAGGCTATTCAGGATTTTTTTTGTTATATATGAATTTTTGGAATATTTATTATAGACCTGTGAATTATACCATTGGTATTTTAATAGGAATTGTGTTGACTCTATAGATTGCTTTGGGTAGTGTGGCCATTTTAATGATGTTAATTCTTCCAACCCATGAACACAATATGTGCTTTCACTTATTTGTATCTTCTTTGATTTCTTTCTTCAATGTTTTATAGTTTTCTGAGAACAAGTCTTTTATGTTCTTGTTTAAATTTATTCCTAGATGCATTATTTTTTTGTTGCAGTAAGATTCTTAGTTTTTCTTTCTGATATTTCATTATTTATGTATAAAGATGCCATGATTTTAATTTTGAATGAATATTAATTTTGTATCCTACTACTTTGTTAAATTAATTTATTCAACAAATAAATCTAGTAGTTTTTTTGTTGCATTTTTAGGGTTTTCTATGTACAATATCATGTCATCTGTGAATTTTTAAAGTTTTCCTGCTTCCTTTTCAAATTGCATGCCTTTTATTTCTCCTTGTCTGATGGCTGTGGCCAATACTTTCAGTACTATGTTAAATAAAAGTGAAAGCAGACATCCCTGTCTTGCTCTTGATCTTAAGGGAAACATTTTTAGTTTTTTCACATTGAATATGATATTGGCTATTAGTTTGCCATATATGGCTTTTATTATGTTGGGTTATGATGTCTCTATTCCCATGGTTCTGTGAGTTTTTATGATAAATAGGTACTGGATTTATCAAATTATATTTTGCACCTATTGATATGGTCATGTGATTTTTTTTATCTTTTATTTTGTTTATGTGATATATCACATTTATTGATTAGCAAGCATTGGACCAACCTTGCACCCCTGGAATAAATCCCACTTGATCATGGTAAATTATCTTTTTAATGTATTTCTGGATCCAGTTTGCTAATATTTTGTTGAGCATTCAGCATCTATGTTCATCTGGGATATTGACTTATGATTTTCATTCTTTGTAGTGCCTCTTTCTGGTTTTGGAATTAGAATAATTATGGTTTTGTAAACAGAGATTGGAAGTCTTACATTCTCTTGAATTAAAAAAAAATTACTGTTGTTTTATTACATCCATCCCCTTTTTGCTCCCCCTTTGTCCCCTTCCCCACATTATCTTGAATTTTTAAAAATAGTTTGAGAAAGATAGGTGTTAGTTCTTTGACTATTTGGTAAAATTTGCTTGTGAAGCCATCCAGTTCAGGATTTTTGTTTGCTGGGAGTTTTTTGATTACTGCCACAATTTCATTAATTGTAATCAGTCTATTCAGGTTTTCTGATTCTTTCTGATTCCATTTTGTAAGGCTGTATGTTTCTAGGAATTTATCTATTTCATCCAAGTTATCTATATCCAATGTGTTGGCATATAGTTGTTCATGCCAGCAATGCAAAATCCTTTGCATTTCTGTGATGTCAGTTACTATCTTTCCTCTTTCATTTCTGATTTTATTTATTTGGATTCTCTCTCTCTCTCTCTCTCTCTTTTTTGATGCATCTAGTTAAAGATGAGCCAACCTTGTTTATCTTTTCAAATAACCAGCTTTTGCTTTCACTGATCTATTGTATTTATTTTTTAGTCTCTATATCATTTATTTTTGCTCCTATTTTTGTTTTCCCTTTCTTCTACTTATGCTGGGCTTTGTCTATTGTCCTTTCTGTAGTTCTTTTAGGTGTAGGGTTAGATTGTTTATTTAAAATCATTCTTGCTTGTTGAAGTAGGCCTGTAATGCTATGAACTTCCTCTCAGGGCTACTTTTACTGTGTTGCATAATTTTTTGTGTCATTGTGTGTTTATTTTCATTTGTTTCCAGTTAGTTTTTTATTTTTTCCTTGATCTCATTGTTAACCCATTCATTGTTTAATAACATGCTATTTAGCTTCCATGTGTTTGAATGTTATTCATTCAGGTTTATTTTTTTTTATTATAGCTTATTTCTAGTTTCACATTACTGTGATCTGAGAACATACTTAATTTGTTTCAATCTTTTTTAATTTGTGAAGACTTATTTTGTGTTCTAACATGTGGTCTATCTTTAACAATTTAAAACACTTTTATTTTATCTTTAAGAATGTTTTATGTGCAATTGAGGTGAATGTCTATTCTGCTGCTTTGGGATAAATTGTTCTGTAAATATCAAATTAAATACAATTGATTCAATGTGTCATTTAAGGGCACTGTTGACTTGGTTTTTTTGGTTTTGTTTTGTTTGTTGGTCTGGAAGATCTAGTTATTAATAACAGTGGGGTGTTAAAATCCTCTCCTATGACTGTATTACTTCCAATCTCTCCTTTAAAGTACACCAAGATTTTCTTTATATGTATATAAAAGAAAGTTAGATGTTCTTGTGTTGAGTGCCTATATATTTACAGGGTTTTTATCCTCTTGTTTGTTTGATCCCTTTAGTATAATATAGTGACCTCCTTTGTCTCTTGTTTTGGACTTTGTTTTGAAGTATGTTTTGTTAGAGATAGATATAAAGTATTGCTATTCCAGTTTTTTGTTTTTATTTGCTTGAGATATTTTTCCATCCCTTTACTTCCAGTCTATGTGTATCTTTTGTTCTGAGGTAGGAATTTCTCTTGTTCTGTCATTTGGGTCATAGTTCCTTTAAAATTTTTTTTAAAGTTTATTTTATTGATTATGCTGTTACAGTTATTCCAACAATTTTTTTCCTTTTGCTGCCCTCTGTCCAGTACCTCCCTTCCCCTCAGTAATCCTACCTTTGTTAGTTCATGTCCATGAGCCATGCATGTAAGTTCTTTGGCTTCATCCTTTCATATACTATTGTTAAGCTCCCCTTGTCTATTTTGTACCTACTAGGTATGCTTCTTAATCGCTGCATCACTTTCCCATTTCTCCCCCTTCCCATCCCTGCTGATAACCCTCCAAATGATCCCCATACTTATGATTCTGTTCCTATTCTAGTAGTTTTGTTTAGTTTGTTTTTCTTTTCTTTTTAGATTACATTGTTGATAATTGTGTTTGTTGCCATTTTAATGTTCACAGTTTTGATCTCCTTTAATATTTATATAATAATGACTTGGTGATCATGAACTCCAAGACATTATTATATTTACTTTACCATGTCTGAGAAGCACTTTATCCACCCTTCCATTCTAAATGGTAGCTTTGGTTGTAGGTCCTTGCTTTTCATCACCTTGAATACTTTTTGCCAGCCCCTTCTTGCCTGCAAAGTTTCTTTTGAGAAACCAGCTGATAGTTTTATAGGAACCCTGCTGTAGGTAACTTTCTTCTTTTCTCTTGCTGCTTTTAAGATTCTCTTTATCTTTAACCTCTGACATTTTAATTATGTTGTGTGTTGGTATGGTCAGTCCTCTTTGGGTCTAGCTTATTTAGGACTCCCTATTCTTCCTGGACTTACATGTCTATTTTCTTTGCCAAATTAGGGGAGTTTTATTTCATTATTTTTTCAAATAAGTTTTCAATTTCTTGCTCTTCCTCTGCCTCTATGGCACCCTTGTAATTTGAATGTTAACATGTTTAAAGTTGTCCAAAAGGTTCCTAAGCCTCTCCTCATATTTTTTAATTCTTGTTTCTTCATTCTGTACTGATTGACCGACTGTTCATTTCCTCCTTATGTTCCAAATCATTGATTTGAATCTTGGTTTCCATGATTTCTTGTGGATTTTCTTTTGTTTCACTTAGCATAGTCTTCATTTCTTCCCTTATGCATTTGTTGTACTTAATCTTGTCTGTCAAATTTTTGAGCATCATTATCCTCAGTGTTTTGAACTGTGCATCTGCTAGGTTGACTACCTCCTTGTCACTTAGTTCTCCCATTGGAACCTTGGTCTGCTCCTTCTTTTGGGCCTTACTTCTCTGTCTCTTAAACTTGACAGACTCCTGTTTGCCTCTGTGTATTAGGAAGAGCTGTTACACCTGTCTGGATGAATATTGTTTCTTTATATCATTGTTTGTTGAACTTCTTTGCAATTCAATTTTCTGGTAGTTCTGGTTGTTTTTAGTTTTGAGGTAGTTGCATTTCTTCTTATTGTTGTAGAGGGTGGCAAAGTGTGTCTATTTATGCCTACATCTTGCATGGGAGTCCTGGCAAGATGGTGTCTGAGCATAGAGGCTATGCACTGTGTGGGAACTCGAGGGTACAGGTTACTTCCAGACTTGGCTCTGCATACTCTGTCTGCTCTAAGTTCCTATTCTCCCCTGGGTCATATTTCTTTGTCTCCCCACTTTGTCTCTGTGTATTAGGTAGCTCTGCTATGTCTCCCAAACTTTTATGATTGCTTTATTATGTAGGTGTGTTGTCGGGGTCAGGGGCACAACTTTCCAGATCATCTGTGCTCTGTGCTTCAGGAACATTTCTTGTCAGCTATGTGTACCCTCTAGTTATAGTTGAGTCTTGAAGCTGTTGGCCCTCTCATGGGCAGAGTTAAGTCTTGAGTATGGGTGACTTTCTTTAAATCTTAATCACCATGTATGTGACACTGTGCAGGGGCTTCCCCCTGAGGCTGAATTGTTCTCAGCAGGGTTTGGTGCCTACTGGAATTCCTGTTTGGGTGTGCTACATTTGTGGCCAGTTGGGTCAAGCTCTAGTGTGATCTGAAACCCAGCACTGGTTGTGTTGGTTCTGAGTCCATTTGGGAGAATTCATGTACCAGCTGATATCAGACACTGTGTGTAACCTGCCTTGGGCTTCTGTCTAGAGCTACCATGCTGTTCACTGTTTGCATCTGCATCTACTAAACCTGGGTGTGCATGGGAGGAGGCAATCTGTGTATAAGGGTCAACTTCTTCCAGCTTAGAGCTGGGGGCAGATGTATAAAAGGATTGAGGCTCCCTGAGGTCTGCCTCTACCTGTCAGTTGCTCTGTTTGGTCTTCCTCTAGAGCCTTCTAAAGGAAGACTGTAAGATGAGCCCAGACTAGCCATGATCCACAGCCCCTCCTCACAATGGTTGCTCTGCCCTACTGAGGTTACAAGTTGGGTAGGAAAGAGCAACCAAAGTGAGGAGGACAAGGCTAGTTGTTCTACTTGGGGATCACACAGTCAGGCACTCAATGAGGGGGAAATGGCCCCTGCTCCAAAGCCAAACCACTCAGTCTCTGCCAGAGTCTCTAACTCTAGTTCCCCCCTAGTGGGGCTCAATTCAGGGTGAGGTTATATGCATCCCTTCATCCTCTTTGCAAGATTGAGTTCAGCTACCTCAGACTCGGGTAGATAGATCAAGTCTCCCCCTGGGGGTGATGCCAACCCAGTTTGCAGGCAGGGGCTAAGTACTTTGTCTTGGCCCCAGACAATAGCCTCTGAGGGTCTCACACTTTGAATGTCCCAGCTCTGAGCCATTCTTTCTTTGCCTCATGGAACTGAGCCCAGCAGGGAAGGTTATCCAGGAACTGATAGGGCTGATGCAAATAATCTCCCCTTGCAAGTAGTGCCTGCAAGTCTGAAGGAGGAGAGTAGGGACTTCTTCACCTTCCCAGAGGAACATGTGCTGAACTTGTATCTAGAAGGAAGGCTGCTGTCCATTTTAAGAAGGAAGAATGCCAGGGTACCAGGACCAGGTCTTGAACACAGAGACAATGGTCTCTGTCAGCAGGTGAATAGTGCTTCTGGGGTGGTACTCAGGACCAATGGTAAGCATATGTAGTAACACAAAAGGGGTGCCAATCAACCTCATGAGGCAGAACAAATGTACATGTCAGCAGTAAGTCCCACTGAGACACAGCCCTAGAGATCCAGCTGTCCACACTCCACTCCCCATCCTTCTGGTGGCCAAAGGCTGACTGGAGTGTTTGCTAACTACCTGTTGAGTTCCACATCACTGAGATTGACCCTAACAGTTCATAAAAGCTGCTTTATTGACTAGTTTAGGCACAAGGAGAGTCCACCTTGACAAAAACCCCACAGAGGTATGCTTCCTAGAACCTACCCTTGGGAACACCCACACCCATCCCAGATACACATATTAGCACATCCCACAGATGCATTTATCAGGAACCTCTCCCACCACTCACTGTCAGGCCTCTTTCAGCATCTCATCTCAAGATGACAGTCACATTCATGTTGCTTCCTCATTCCACTCCACTTCAGAGCTCTAGAGGTGAGACATTTGCATATTGTCCCAGAATAATTATTTACCAACAGTGTTTTTCCTCCTCAGTTCTCACCCACTTAAATTCACAGCAGAAAAGACTCCTTTGTGCGTTATTCTATTCTCAAGTTTTATAATAACAGCTTCAAAACCAAGAATCAGTCAGTGATTAGAAGACTATTCAAATCAGCCTACCTTTGAAGCCAGAAAAGCAGGAAGGTGTTCATGCTGCCTGTCATTTACCAGACCAAATAAGCAGAAACAGGGATTGAATCTTTATGTGCACTTTATTCAGGTGGTTGGTTATCTGAGAAGATGGTGGGTTCGTACCCTAACAGACTTTCTTAAATTCTATTATAAACAGACCCTTTTTATAAGGAGAAGAGAAGTGGAGGTAAGGGGTTTGGAATTCAGGGAAAAAGTTAATCATATAAAAGCTACAGCATTCTTCCATCTGTGTCTCCAGTGGTGGTCTTTGTGTCCTAGGTGGTGGTCATCTAGCCCTGCAGTACAATGACTCAGATATCATCTTGAATTGCTTGAAGTCCTCCTGAGGCACAAAGGTGGAACTGCTTATGGTTTTCTAGACTCAAGGTGGGTCATCCCTCCAGTTCCTGAAACAAGAGCTTTCTACATACATTGATTATTTAGCTTATTAGCTGTTATATGAAACTAAAATATTTTATTTGAGTCCGTTATCATCTTGACATCTGAATTGACCCAGGTTGCTATACAATGCTCTCTGCAGGGGAGAAAATGGTGTAGAAATCTCGTACTTGGCTGCCCAGCTTTTGAGTCAGTTTAATAATTGTGTAATTATCCTTTGTTGAGGGAGCAAATTAGAACTAGTAGATTTCCCCTTAGGGGCTGCCATGCTTCCTGGTTCTTCGTCTTGAATTAAGCAATAGAAATCTCCACTCTTCCGCACTTTTCTTCTTGCATGTTCTGATGCTGCCAGGTTCACATTTACCCTCTCAGCTCAATTTTGTAGCCCCATGCAGAACTCAGGTATGTAAGTGAAATGTCCAAAAGACTCTAACCACTAGACAAAAAGGGTGAGATATCTCATGCGTGCTCATCTCAGTGCTTTTTTTTTTCAAGTGCCTCATATTTGTTTAATGCAATTCCTTTAAAATTCTTTTTTTTGTTGTTTTAACTTAATTTTATTGTTGTTGTATTACATCCATCCTCTTTTTGCTCCCCTCTGTCCCCCTCCCCACCCACCCATTCCCCCCAAAGTCAATTCCACCTGTTGTCCATGTCCATGGTTCCTTTATACTAGGTTCTTTATACTAGGTCTAAACTGCTCCCCTTCCTTGCCTCTTCCTCCCCTCTCCCCACAATCCCCTTCCCCCTGACCCCTGAAGGCCTATTCACTGTATTCATATATTTGGTTCTGTTTTCATCTCAGTATTTTCTATATCCTTTTTATTTTGCTGTATGTTATCTCTTTCTAGCCCTGAATGATTGAGATATAGAAACTGGAACAGTATTTTCCATTCTTTATGAAGAGGTGGTATAGAGTGGGGGTTCTCAGCCACCTGCCCAGGTGAACCTTCCACAAACTTAATTTCCTCACCTGTAGAATAGGGCCAACATACCTCCTAGGAATGTATTGGCACAGGTTGTGATATGTAGTAAGCTCTTGTCAAGGTGGCTATTATTGTGTCTTTTATAGAAGTCTCTATTAAACATACTTTAATATGAGTCACATAAAAGGTATTATTAGTAATCTGTACATCTTAAGAGATTTGTGGTTCAAAATGGCAGTAGTTTCCTTTATATATGAGAGTGATCTTATTAATTCATTAATTGATTTAGAAAAAATGCTTAGTTTTACTGAATATAAATGGAAACACACGCATGTGTAGTCATTTAAACATGATTAAAGAACAAGGATACTCATAGTTTTATTTTTTATATTAGGACCAAAGCTAGAGATGCTTTGAAATACACAATATTAATTTTGTTAAATGAGTAAAAGTTGATACTGGAATGGAACATATAAAACCAAAGCCTAGAGTGAGGAGAACATTTCTTTGATTCATTTTGTGGAACTCCTGATTTTCATTACAATTTTTCCACAATCATAAAAGGGGGGCATTTGATATTTGACAGCGTCAAAAGGGCTATTTAAGCCGTTACCAATGATCTGTTCTAGGAGTCTTTTAAGGAGGATTAGGAAGGCATGTACCAGTTGTGTGATCATGTAACAATTATGTCCAAAATCCTTTTCAGTTCTAAAATATGTCTATATTCTTCTGAGATAATTACTAGGACAAATTTAAGTATAATTTTTATAATAGTTTATTCCAGAAATGTGAATCTTTATTACTTTCCAGCGTAAACCAGTTCTTAACCAAATAGTTCTACAATTGGCAAACTTTGGATGGTGTGTGGGGGTAGAGGTGAGAAAATATTGGTGATGTGTAGATAAATTTGAATGTGAGAATCATCCCTGTGTCCATGGCCCAAACAGGAGAAATAATATAATTATGACAAATGGTTGTACCTACATGTTCGTTCTGTGGGAAATCATGCTGGTTGATTTGGATAACAAAACTTGAATAAAAATAGCTACTACACTTTTTCCTATGTGAAATGGGGTACAAAGTAAAAGTGGGGCAATCATTCAGACTCCCAATCAAAAGATCAGAATAAAGACCATTAATAACCCAAATAGAAAAAAATGTGAGTATGCCACAGAGGAAAACCATTTCCCCAGTTAATAAAATTTAGTAAATGCCAATGAAAATTCACTATTAATTGTCATTAAACCATGCTCCTTTCCCTTAGTCTGCCCCTGCCCAATACGTGGCATTATACTTTCCTTGGCAGCTCCTGGACTCAGAAAATCTGAACGTTTTTCTCTAACATCTTCCTCCCATCAGGCCTTACCTTCCCACCTACCTTTTCTACCTCCTTTCTTTCATCTGATCTGCCTTCAGAAACCTTTCCTCCACTCAAATTCCCAGCTCATTGCCAGTTCTGCTACTCTCTAAGTATGTCCCATGAAAGACAGGAAGGAAATTCATCTGTAGTGCATGACAAAGAAGAGACATCTAACTCACAATATAATCAATGACAATTTTAAAGCATGCCAGTTGCCATTTAAAAGAGGCTTCTTTTCTTCACCTTTTAGTCCATGAAAAACTGTTGGATTTCTATTGATTCATACTATTTGAAACTTCAGCTCCTAGAATCCAAAAATGTTAAAAAAAAAAAATACCTGCCCACATGTCTCTGAATGTGGCCCCTTGCCTCTTCTCTCCTGAAACATATTAGCATGGGGGATTTTCTCCTGGTTTCCATATGTCTGACTCTTGGGTACACGTTTGATCTCTTTATTTATCTCCAATGCAACTTTCAATTCTACCAAATCTCTCTTGAGTTGTGTACATTCTATTATTGCACTTTTTTTGTGTGGAATTTCCAATTAAAATACTATGTATTTTTTTATTTCTGAAAGTTTTATTTGATAGTCCTCCCTTTTATTTTGAAATAAGAGCTTGCTCATTTTTAGAAATTTAATTCATTCTTTTAAATTTTTACAGGGTTCAGCATTCTTTTCCATTCTCTTCATATGGTCATTTTATCATCTCAAATACATGCAACTTGAATTTTGCCACCCATTCTGTTCACTATGTTTTGTCAGTTTGATTACAAGCTTGTGTTTAGTAGGGTTTACTTCATGCATGAGAATCTCCTGTGGCTTTATTGTGGAAGTCCTTACAGACTCATTTTATAGCCAATTTTATGACGATATCACGGCCTGGGGATACTAGGGTTAGGCAGGATAAACCAAGGCAGGGAGAGGGAGAGAGACATGTCTGATCCATTAACTCAGCAGTCCTAAACCTGGTCCAATGAGATTGCTAGATGTTCCAGAAATCACAAGAAAATCCATGATAGCACAGGATGGGGGGAGCCCTTGAAATTCTGTATGAATCATTTCCTCTATCTGGGAAAGAAAACCTTTCAAACTGTATTAATCCCAAAGCCTAGAGTGGAAAGGAGGGGGAGCATAGAAACTTGCTACAAGCATAAAACCCCTAAAATCCCAATAGTTGGGGGCACTCACACTAACTGGGTGCCCATTTGCAGCTTTGTGCCCAAGTGCATTTTATAAATAAACTTATATCTCATTTTCACTAAATGTATTGTCTCTTGCCTGAATTCTTCTCTTGCAAGCAAGGCAAGAACTAAGGAGGGAGTGTTACCTAACTTGGGTCTTCCCAGTAACACTAAGGTGATATAAATTCCAGTTCCACCTTGATGAAGAGAAGGCCTGGAGTTCTGAATTCTTGGAAGAACTTTCCCCTAGTGCTTAAGCAGACCAACCTCCTTTCAACAGCCTATGCCACTGGGTGAGGTTTTCCTAGCTCACTGGGTTATGTGCATAGGGATTTGGGGACTAAGTATTGCATTTAGGCTTGTTCTCCATTTTGATTACCCTCTTCATAAGGTTTCAAAGTCTTGTTTCTGATGAATGGGATTGGGACCATCCTTGTTCTAGGGCATTGCTCAAACATGGTGCCAGTGTTCAGCCTCTTTAGTTTATGGTACTTGGCAATTACCCTTGCCTCCCTGCCCAATGCTTACTTCTGTTTAAAGCTTAGCTTGTACTAAAAAGTTGTACTGTCTTACCTGGTTGGTATGGCTCAGTGGATTGAACACTGGCCTGTGAATCCAAGTGTCCGTGGTTCAATTCCCAGTCAGGACATACACCCAGGTTGCAAGCCAAGTCTCCAGCCAGATCTCCAGCCAGGTCCCCAGCTGGAGGCAGGTGAAAAGCAACCATACATTAATGATTCTCTCCCTTTTTTTTCTCCTTCCATTTCCCTCTCTTTAAAAATAATGAATAAAATCTTCATAAAAAATGTTGTTCTGTTTTAGCAATCCTAAGGATTTCACGCAATTTAAATCAGCCCTATTACCAGAAAGAGAAATAATCACCAATGGAATTGGGTAAGTGGTTAGTAGGTATGGTTGTTTCTGAGCATCACTGGTGATTGGACTAACAGGCTATTCTGATGGTATTAATGACTGTCTGTGTCACCCTTTGCTGTCTACACTGGCATATCTGTACCCATGCTTTTGGGGGTGTGAGGATGCCCTCCCCTCAATTGCTCCATGTCCACAGTTCAGAACACAAGCTTCCACATTCTTGACACCTGGATTACAGTCACAGCTCTGTCACCCACCTTGCTGTGAGATCAAGGCTGATTGTCTTCCAAACTTCAGTCTTCCAAGACCAGGACAGTAACATCTGACTTACCTGAGTACAATAAGGATTAAATGAGATTCTACACAGAGAGTGCTTAGACTCTAATGCCAGGAACGTTGTATCTGCAGCCAATAAAGGGTAAGTATTTTTGCAATTGTGTAACTGAGCAAAGCGGGGCCCATCCACATGTCACCTTGATGTATGATCCAACAATTAATGTTGAAGGAAAAAAGTTTTTATTTACAGAATTCCAACCTCAGCGGGGCTGGGATCATTCCTGCTTAGAGCTCTGTTCTCCCTACCAGGCTATCAGCCAAAAATGTGCCTGGAAGTTCCCCATAATCCTTTTCTGTTCTTAGCTTGATGCACAAATAGTTCTCCATCCCCTATGGAAGGTACATTTGTAGATTTCAGAGTCATCACCCTCTGCAGCAGCTCTCCTTCAGAATCTGACTTATATTGTCCTCAGCCTCCATGTAGTAGTCCAGGAAAACATGTGCCATGTTGCACTGGATCATGGTGGAGTCTGGGGAGGCACACATCCCAAGAGAGTGGCTTCTCCATAAGTGCTTCAGAGAAACAAGTCTATATTACTGGTCACAGTTTAGCATTCTGGGTATCTCCCATGCGTCCATGCTTGGTTTGGCAGGTTCCCACACAGCCCTATCTGCTCCCTCTCTACACCCTTTTCTCAGCCCACATGGCTGCCTTCCTCACTACATACCACATGGTAGAATTCCCTTCTACTTCGCTATGGGAGGCCACACAGCGGTATCCTGATAAACTGCATAACTACTTGCTGCTTCCTCTCTCAGGCCTCATGGCTGAATCCCCCTACATCATGGCACCTTCCTCATGGCTCTCCACTCCTTCTCTCTGCCTGCTCTTCTTTTATTTTCTTTTATTTTTAAGTATGTTTTATTGATTATGCTAGTACAATTGTCCCAATTTCCCCCCTTTGTCCCCCCTCTACCCAGTTCCTTCCTTCCCTCCAGCAATTCTACCCCACCCCCACCCCCAACCCCAGTTCATGCCCATGAGTCATGCATATAGGTTCTTTGGCTTCTCTATTTACTTTATTATTCTTAACATCTCCCTGTCTATTTTGTACCTACCTGTTGTGCTTCTTGATCCCTGCACTTTTTCTACCACTCTCTATATCTATGGTTCTGTTCCTGTTCTAGTTTGCTTAGTTTTTGTTTTGTTTTAGATTCATTTGTTGATACTTGTGAATTTGTTGTCACTTGAATATTATAGTTTTGATCTTCTTCCTTTTGAAAAATAAGTACCTTTGACATTTCATATAATAAGGGCTTGGTGATGATGAATTCCTTTAGCTTTACCTTGTCTGGGAAGCATTTTATCTGTCCTTTCATTCTGAATGAAAGCACTGCTGGATAGAGTAATCTTGGTTGTAGGTTCTTGCTTTTCATCATTTTCAATATCTCTTGCCAGTCCCTTCATGCCTACAAAGTCTCTTTTGAGAAATCAATTGATAGCCTCAGAGGAACCCCTTTGTAGATAAATCTCTTCTCTTGCTGCTTTTAAGATTCTCTCTTTATCTTTAATCTCTGGCATTTTAATTATGGTATGTCTCTTTGGGACTAGCTTGTTTGAGACTCTGTGCTTCCTGGACCTGTATGTCTATATCCGTCGCCAAATTAGGGAAGTGTTCCTTCATTATTTTTCAATGAACTTTTCAATTTCTTGCTCTTTCCCTTCTTCTGGCAACCCTGGTGTAGATGTTGATATGTTCAAAGTTGTCCCAGAGGTTCCTAATCTTTTCCTTATTTTTTTTCAATTCCTATTTCTTCATTCTGTACTGGTTAACTGTTCATTTATTCCTTATGTAACAAACTCGATTTGAACCCCGGTTTCCTTTCCTTCACCATTGGTTTCATATGGATTTTTCTTTATTTCACTTAGTATAGCCTTCTCTTATGCATTTACTGTACTCAATCATTTCTGTGAGCATCATTATCACCAGTGTTTTGAACTCTGCATCTGTTAGGTTGGCTGTATCCTTGTCACTTAGTTCTACCTCTTGAGCTTGATCTGCTCCCTCTTTTGGGCCATACTTTTCTGTCTCCTCAACCTGACAGGCTTCCATGTTTGTCTCTGTATATTATGTAGAGCTGTCACACCTGTTACATTGTAAGGGGTGGAGCCTTACAATCAGTGTGGGTTGACTTGTTTCACCACCTTGTGGCACTGTATGTAGGGTAGGGGTCAGAGAGGGGACAATGCTGCTTGCTCAGCACTCACTCCTTTTCCTATCACTTCACCTGCTTCTCATATGTGACAGGCACCCCTCTAGCTGTTGTCCTGGTGATGGTTCCCAGAATGGGTGGATTTGTGTACATTCTAGGACTATGCAAGCCCTCTAAATAGACTGGACACTCCTGAGAAATGGGTAGTTCGTTCGGCTGCCCCAAACCCCACTGGTTTTCAGAGCCAGAAACTATGAAGCTTTATTTTCCCTTGCTGCAACTGTGAGCTGTGTGGTCTGGCCTGGGACAGGGATCACTTTCCAGGTGTCCCTCCCAGCTTTTATAACGTGTGACTGCTCTTTCTGCCAGTTGGCCACAGTCACTGCTTTACCATCACTGCTGCTACCACACCATGTCCCCTCTGCCCTGGCTCCCTATCTCTGCCCCTCCTACCTACCTGGATGAGTATTACTTCTATACACCCTTGTTGGTTGGACTTCCATGCAGTTAAATTTTCTGGTAATTTTGGTTAATTTTTGTTTTGAGGTAAATGTAATCCTTCTTATGGTTGTTGAAGAAGGTGAAGCATATCTACCTATGCCTCCATCTTGGCCAGAAGTCTGCCTGCCCTCCTTTTAAATGTTTAAAGTCACCAGAGCTTCCTAGGTGACTTTATATCCAGCTCCTCCTATAATATGCTACTTTTGCCAGTTTCCCCATGTTTTTTACCTTTTTTTGGCTTCCATTTTTAATCATGGCAAGTATTCTCAGTGACACATGGCTATGTCATGAGTCAGGATACACCCTTAAAGTCTCGTCCATCACAACTAGCCATCAACATGTCATTGTAATGCAAAATACCATAAGCATATGCTACACTACTCTCTTCTCTCAACCAAATGTTTGTGAGGAAAATGCTCCATTTTCAGGGACCCCTGCTCTTAACCCCATTATAATTGTCCCCTAAGAATAGCAATCAGACTATTTGAGTCCAGCTTTGTGACTCTCCTCTTTTTTATGTCATCTGGGTTATCCAAGGTGAATGAATGTGGGAGAACCAGAGGGCCTTATGGTTTTACGTTCAAATCCTGCTCTGCTGCTTGCTGGCTGTGGTAGGTGACAGCCTTCCAAAACTCATTTTATTACTGGAGAAACCCTGATTCTTCTTACTGACACAGTAAAGAATTACAGATCAGCAAGCCTATTAGCATGCATGCAAAGTTTATGAGTGAATGGGAGAGCAAAAGCAAGGTGGCCAAGGGCTGGGGTGGCAAGCTTGTCCTAAGGTGGCCAGAGCAGAGGCCCAGTGGTCAGAGAGCCAAAAAGGCCAAGAGAGTGAGTCCTTTTTTAAAAATATTTTATTTATTTTTTATTTTTAGAGAGGGTATGGGAGAGAGAAACAATTGATGTGAGAGATACATACTCAGTTGCCTCTTGCATGTTCCAAACTGGAGACCTGGCCCATGATCCAGGCATGTACCCTGACTTGGAATTGAACCCCAACCTTTTGGTTTGCAGGTCAACACTCAATCCACTAAGCCACACCAGCCAAGGTGAGAGACAGAGGGAGAGGGAGAAGGAGAGGGAAAGGGAAAGGGAATGAAACAGAGGTAGGGGGAACACATTTTCTCCCATTTAAAAAATTGATTATGCTGTTACATTTGTCCCAATTTCTTTTCCCTTTGCTCCTCTCCAACCAGCACCCACCTCCATCCAGCAATCCCACTCCCCTAAATTCATGTCCATGGGTCATGCATGTGAGTTCTTTGGCTTTACCTTTTCCTGTACTTTTCTTAACATATCCCTGTCTATTCTGGACCCACAAACTATGCTTTTTGGTACTTGTGCCTTTGCCCCTTTTTCCCCCTTTTCTTTCCCAGCTGACACACCTCCAAAATGTTCCTCATATCTTTCATTCTGTTCCCTCTCTGGTTGTCTACTTAGTTTTTGTTTTTATTTTTTAGATTCTATTGTTGATAGTTGTGAGTTTGTTGTCTTTTTAGTATTCATAATGTTGATCCTCTTTTTCTTAAGTCCCTTAACCTTTCATAGAATAAATGGCTTGGTGATGGGCAACTCCTTTAGCTTAACCTTGTCTGGGAAGCACTTTAGCTGTTTTTCCATTCTGAATGATAGCTTTGCTGGATAGAGTAACCTTAGTTGTAGGTCTTTGCTTTTCATCACTTTGTATACTTCTTTCCAGGCCCTGGCTGCTAACACAGTGGATAAGGAGCCAGCCTGTGAACCCAAAGGTCGCTAGTTCCATTCCCCAGCCAGGATGCATAACCAGGTTGCAAGCCAGATCTCCAGCCAGGTCTGTGGCTGGAGGCAGGTGAAAGGCAACCATACATTAATGTTTCTCTCCCTTTCTTCCTCCCTCCTGTCCTCTCTCTCTGGAAATAATAAATAAAATCTTAAAAAAAAAAAGAAAAGAATACTCCTTTCCAGTCCCTTCTTGCTTGCAAAGTTTCTTTTGAGAAATTGCTGATAGTCTTATAGGAACTTCTTTGTAGTGGGTAACTCTCTTTTTTTGATTGATGCCTTTAAGATTCTCTTTTTATCTTTAACCTTTTACATTTTAATTTAATTTAATTTAATTTATTATTCTTAGAGGGGAAGGGAAAGAGGCAGAGAGGAAGAGAAACATCAATGTATGGTTGCTTTTCACCTGCCTCCAACTAGGGACCTGGCTGGAGACCTGGTTTGCAACCTGGTTATGTGCCCTGGCTAGGGAATTGAGCCAGTGACCTTTGGGTTCACAGGCCAGCGCCTTATTCACTGTGCCACCAGCCAGGGCTTAACCTTTTACATTTTAATTACATGTCTTGGTATGGTTCTCTTTGGGTCTAGTTTGTTTGGGACTCTCTGTGCTTCCTGGACTTGTATGTCTATATGTATCCTTCATCAAACTAGGGAAGTTTGAGGTAGAGGCAAAGATGGGGAGCAGCTTAGACAAGAACCTAGTATAAAGGAACCATGGACATGGACAACAGGTGGGATTGACTTTGGGAGGAATGGGTGGGTGGGTGGGGGGACAGAGGGGAGCAAAAAGGGGATGGATGTAATACAACAACAATAAAATTAAAAAAAAAAAACTAGGGAAGTTTACCTTCATTATTATTATTATTATTATTTTTACTACACGTTATCAACAGCACTTTATTTTTTCTTTTCAACATCCTGTTCTGCAGCTTCCTTGGCTCTTTTTGCCCGGATGCCAAAAAGCTGAGCATTGGCACGGGCTATGCAAAGACTGGCAAAGACCTTGAAGTTCCTTTCCTCCTCTGTGGTGACCCTGGCCTTCTCCTTCTTGTAGACGTTCCACATGGGCATGACTGGTCCTGTAAGCTGGGTGGCCAATTTGAGTTCTTCTTTAGAGCTGTCTCCCTTCTTGGGGGCTGAGGGCTTCCTGGGGAAGAGGATGAGCTTGGAGCAGTATTCCTTCGCCGCTGCACGTTGGCCTGAAGTGACTCAGTGGATTTGTTCCACCTCCTCAGGTCCATGAAGATACCGATGGTCCGGGCCACCTTTTTGTGGATGCCAGCCGCCTTTAGTTCCTCCAAGCTGAAGCCCCTGCCAGCACGCACTTTGGTGTGGTATCTCACTGTGGGGCATCTCACTATGGGCCGTATGGGTCCAGACTCAGGGCGCAGGGCGATGCGGTGTGCTTTGGTTTGCCCGGCCCTGCGTCTGCGGATCTTCCGCGCCTGCTGGTTAAACCACGTGACAACGCGCCGTTGCCAATCCTTGTGGAAGTGGGGCTTTAAAATCATGCCATTTCGGCTGGGCACTATGGCTGCTGCCTACGGGCCCCACATCTCTGAAGGAGAATGGCCACCCTAGCTTCATTATTTTTTTCAATAAAGTTTTCACTTTCTTGATCTTTCTCTTCTCATTTTGGCACCCCTATGCTTAAGATATTGGCACTTTAAAGTTGTCCCAGAGGTTTCTATGCCTGTCCTCATTTTTTTCTATTCTTGTTTCCCCTTTCTGCACTGCTGTTTATTTTTTCTCACATTCCACATCATTGATTGGAAACCCAGTTCCCTTCCCTTCACCCTTCGTTTCATGTGGATTTTTCTTTGTTTCACATAGCCTAGCCTTCGCTTCTTCCTTTCTGCATTTGTTGTATTTAAGCATATTTGTTAAGTCTGATAGCATCTTAATCACCAGTGTTTTGAACTCTGGAACTGTTAGGTTGGCTATCTCTTTGTCACTCACTTCTCCCACTGGAACCTTCATCTGTTCCCTCTTTTGGGCCATACTTCTTTGTTTTCTCAGCTTGACAGCTTTCTGTCTTTTCCTCCATGTCTTAGGTAGTTCTGTCTCACTTGTTACATTGTAAAGGGCAGTGCCTTAGGAATTCGTCAGGGCAGGGTGACCCATTTTACCATGTTGTGGTGCTGTATGTGGGGGAGGGGTCTAAGAGGGAACAATGCCACTTGCTCATTGAGACCAGCAATTTCTTCCTTCACCCCAACCCACGCTGATTTTCCCAGTCAGAAGCAATATGGCTCTATATTTTCTGGTGCTGGAACTGTGGGCTACACAGTATGCCCTGGGATTGCTTCCCAGGTTTAAATGTATCACTGCACTTTCACCCTGGCTTCAGTCCCTGTGCTGCCACCACAGGTACTGGCCCTATATTTCCTGATGCTGGAGCTGTGGGCTGAACAATCTGGCCCCAGGATTGCTTACGAGGTTTAAAAGTATGATTTGTGCTGTTTGCTGCAACCTCAGCTCTGGTGCTGCCACTGCTGCTCTCCTCCCCAGCTTGCCCCTCCTACCTGTCACGCTGAGTATTTCTTTTCATTTGTTGTACTTTCATGTAGTTCAATTTTCTGAAATTTCTACATTGTTATCATTTAGTTTTGAGATAGACGTAAATTTCTTCTAGTTGAGAGATAGATGCAGCATGTGTACTTACACCTCCATCTTGACTGGAAGTGAGAGAGACACCTTTACTCTGAGGGCTTATAAAGTTGGCAGGATGGAGGTGAAGTTACATATTAGTTGACAGATAAAGGTGGTACCAGCTTTTCTCAGGGTGGTGGTGGCCAAGACTTCCCAAACTTAGGTATGTGTATGAGTAAATCCTTATCTTGCTCTAGACTCCATTTGTTCATCTTGTTGTAAAACATAGATGTGACAGAAGACAATTAAAGTTGGTGGTACAGTTACCCAAAGTTATCTGTGGGCTTTTTCTTTGGGCATTGTGAACCCTTTCCCTCCTTTCTGGCCTTGGGATAAAAGCACAGTTTCAAAGGCTTTCCTTCCCTAGTTAGTGGAAACAATACATAACATTCCAAGGACTTTTCTCCTCCCTTGCTAACATAGTGTTTCTTGTGATGTTGGAATGCCTGACAATAATATCAGACCAGGCCTAGGAATGCTGAGTTAGTGGGTGAGACATATTTCTTTCTGCTTCTAGCCTCCTCTGTTAACTTTCTTGTTAGATTGCAATAGTGAGTAGCTGCCTTTATTTCCTCTTTGCTACTCATTCTACTGCAACAATTTCCTTTGCTGTAAAATGGGGATATGACCACTTCACTTAGGAGTTGACAGTGCAGAATGAATGTGAAAATGCCCAGAGTGAGCTCAGCTCCCCCCAAGTCCACGCCTGTGCAATCTGTTCCTTTAGGTATCTAGTGTGTGTCTGCTCTGTATATGCTGGGCTGAATTGAGTCGCTGAAACAAGGAAGGGAAATGCAACACCACTGAGCAGGGCAGGAAATAGTGGCTACATGCGTGGCCACAGATATCAGAGCCTGAGCACTCATGTTTTAGCTGTAGGAGTTTTGCAGTGTGTGTAGCCGAGATGGGCATATTATCTCCACCTTTCCACAGAGCCAAGAATCCACCTGCACCAGGGAGGGACCTCATTAGTCAGTGAAGCTGAAGCCCAGACTCAAGGCCCACCCAGGTGGGTGGAGATGCCCAGAGGGAAATTGAGTCACCCCTGGCTGATAACATAAGAGGCCTGTTTCTGCCAGAGGAGTTGGCAAAGGGTGTATAGCTCTTAAAAGACTGACAGGAGTCTCTCCCTAATTTGCATAATGTCTTGAACTTGACATTTCTACTTGTGTGGGAGGGGGAAATACAGGAGAGTCTTGAGGGATAACAGAAATCTTCTTTATCCAGTGGCTCAAGTTTCACTACTTGAGCCGTACACAACCAGAACATTCACACAAAGCCAGGACATGCTCACCCAGACATTAACTTGGAGCTCTAAAAATTATTTGCAACATCAAGATTTCCCAGCTGGGCAATGTGTGTATCTAACTATCAGCTGTTCCATGTTTCCTTCTCTTCTTCAGAACCACCATTGTGGCCCAGAGTGTGCCAGGTGCTTTGCATTCCCATTTATCCGCCCAACTTCTCAGCACTATTCCATTATTAACATGCCACTTTTACAGGTGGGAAGTTGGGGTAAGAAAATGAAATGACTTTCCCGAGGAGAAGATAACAACATGTAAGAGTACCTGGCTCCAAAGATGGCTTCATCTATTGTCTTACATGCCCACCCCACTATCTTGCACTGGGTCTTAATCCCTATCATTCTGGAAAGAGCCCACTTGGGAGATTAGTACTCCAGGTCCTCTGACTCATCAACTAATAGCTCTGGAAAGTCTCTTCCTCCACTGGGGCTTAGCTTTTTCATTTATAAAATGAAGGCTATAATTAGATGACCTCCAAAGCTTTCATGGTTCTTCTGACCAAGTTTTAGGAGAACACACACTTCTACCAGACCATCTCTGGAATCCCTTCACTTCACAAAACCTCACCTGAGAGTCCCAAGATAGAATGCAGCAGACTAGCATTTATAAAGAGCTGATTTTGCACCAGAAATGGCACTTAGTGCCATTAGCCAAAGTTTCTGATTTTTGTTAGGTCTGATATTAATCTCCTTAGATTGATTCTGGTATTTATAAACTCTTCTTCATTTGTTGCCTTTCTGCTCCCCTATGTCTACAATGCTTTCTTCCTGCCTCTCCCTGCCACAGAACTAGAGCAAGAACCATTTGCTTAGGGAGCATGCCACAAGAATTCCCTACTGTGTTGATTTTGGGTAAAGAGCTGGAGAGAAGAAGGCTGGGCAGGAAGGTTGGCTTAACAAGAATGAAATGGGTGATTTTCTCTAAAGGGTTGGACATGGTGTTCTGACTTCTCATTAATCTGGACAGTCTAGGGGACCTCCAGGACCATCACACTTGGATTCCTTTTATGGACAAAGGTAAAAAGATTGTTTCTGTTTGTTTTACAACTTCCCAAGAACATTTTTGGTGTGGGGGGCTGTCTTGCTCAATCATCACTATTCATTTAGGTTTTGAATTCATGGGTGACTAGGAATCATGAAAGAATGCAGATTACAGAAGTGTCTCAGAAGACCTTGCCCTTGGCCTTTAGATACTTCAAGGTGCAATTGGAAATTAAGAGTCTTGTAAAAAGTCTTAGAGACCAGCCTTTAAGAAAATTACAAAAGTCATTTGAGGATGCCAAACCCACCCCTGAGCAATCCCTGTGGTGGTGGTTGGGACTTAGGAGGCTTCTTGCTTCATATTTAATAGAAATACATTGACTGAGAAGCTCCCAGGAAGACTGAAGCTGTAGCCCCTGCTAGCTAGAGCTAAGGACATGTAAAACTCCTAGACTTCAGTTAACTTCACATCAATTTAACAGATTTATCAAAACCTTGTTATTCTCTTTGCTAAATCCTAAAGCTTCTGTGGCCTAACACAAGTGTAGTTGATTTCTCCTGTGACATCCAGTGGGGAAGGGCAAGAGGTTGGCTGGGAATGAGGGGATTTCCTCACAGTCTTTTCGAAACCAAGCACAGAGAGGCTCTGCCATGGCCTCATTCTGGGAGACAACACCCAGCAGGAGGGAAAGAGGAAGAGAGTGAGATGACCTCTTAAGAGGGTGCCATGGGCAGTTATGCCAGCCCACTCTGGGTGGCCCATAGTCACCCACATGGATCCAGTTACTACAAAGGGATTGAGACACAAAGTTCCCAGCTGGGCAGTGCACACACATACTGTGTGCACATCATGCTCCTAGCAGGCTGACAGTGCAGGCAGTGAGAACCATCATCCCCTCCCTACCTACACCCTCTCACCACTCATCAAGCATCTCACCATTCCCTCCATCCTTTCTTACCTCCAACACACACACACACACACTCACACACACACACACACACACCCTTATTGCTACAGACCCAGCACTATTTTCCCACAATGTAATTTTTATCACTCATTCCCTTGTCTGGAACTTGAGGGGACTCCCTGTGGCTGCACCAAGGATGCACTGCTTTGCCTTTTGCTTTAAACCCTTTGCAGTATGACCCCCACTTCCATTCCTTACACAATACGAAGCCTCTCAACAGGAGGCTACTAGGCTATGAGTGGTCCTGTAGTTTTTACACATTATCTCTTAATTTTTTATGCCCATTTTGGTGTTCTTTGTTAGGTTGTACATTCCTTCAGCAGAAAGAACAAGTCTGATGGAGACAGATCCTACTCCTCACTGCTCAATGCTCAGCTATCATTATCTGGTGTAGACCTAGGCAGTGTCCTTATTCGTGCAACACTGCCCTCTGCCGGTGAGATAGTCACTGTAAGCTTAAAGAAGTTTCCTGACCAAACAATTAGGACCTGCTCATGAGATTAATTTTTTCATTTTGTTGATGTCTTTTCTGATGGGACACCAGGAGTTCATCTCAGCCAGAACTGGGGACTGATGTTTCTCCTTTGTTTCCCCAGAGTGCCTAGCAATTGATAGAGATTCACTAGTCATTGATTTAAAATTAAAAACAGCTGCCACCCAAGTTTATTTAGTATCTATGCTTTAATTTAATATCCATTATGGACCAGACTTTATTTACTGTGCATTCATATATGTTATTTCCAATTTTTAGAAGCTTACTGTCGCAGATATGATTACCCCCATTTTTCTAAAGGGAAAACTGGGGCTTCCTAGCAAAGAGAAGGACTAGCAAAAATTACAGGCGTTTGAGTAGAAGAATCAGCTATTCTGACTTCAGAGTCTACTATTTTTCTTATTAATTTTTGATAGTAATAATTGGTGTTTCAATACTGGAACCATTGAAGTGGGGGCTAAAGAATTGGGAAATAATTATTTGATAGACCAATATTTTAATTTTGAATCAGCAACTGACTTCATTGAAGCCACCAACCTTCTGATCCCAACTCCTACTGTGCAAATCAAATCAGATATGCAGGAGAGTAGAGAAGAAAGGCTTTTGCTCCTCTGGAGTAATCTTTTGCAAGAAACTTTTTTTTTCTTTTTCATTCAAAGGAGAGTGCAAATGCAATCCCCCACTATCAAAGATTATGCCATTGAGTTTCCCACGTTTGGGGAAATTGCAGGGTTAACACATTCAGAGTGCAATGGGTAAGCCTCACCCTAGGAAAATCACCTCTCTGATTATGGTACCTCCCATGCCAGGTAAATATCTTTCCTTTCCCGCTCCTTCCTTCCTTCCTTCCTTCCTTCCTTCCTTCCTTCCTTCCTTCCTTCTTCCCTCCCTCCATCCTCCCTTACTCCCCCCTTCTTTCCTTCTTTTCTGAAATATGTTCCAAAGACAAGGAAAAACTAAACTTGAAATCCATCTGAGAGGTATTTGACCTAAGTTTCTTTCACGGTTTCTTTCAAGGTTTTGCACACTTCTGGACAAGTGTGCACTGATACTGAGAACTCTAAACCAGACTGGGGATTCAGATGGCAAACTCAGTGTGTCCTGGCTCTGCCTCAAGTCTGGCACCAGAGCTCAGGATGACAGCAAAGGCAGGAGGACTCAGCAGCAGCAGGAAATGCGCTCAGTCTGTCAGCCCAGGCACTTTCTTTCCCCTCCCCATGTTGCAATGGAGCCCAGAAAGTGGCCCTGTTTCCTCCAACGCCTGGGAGGGCCCACAACAGAAACTGCTGTTATTTACGTAATGCTCTACAGTTTTACAGGACACTTGGCTAAGCATTCAGTCTTTGCAATTACCCATGAGGTGGGTACGTTATATCATGCATTTTACATCTCTGGTGTCGGTAGTTCAGATATTAAATGACTCACCAAAGACCTCCCAGCAATGGAAAAAACCCAGCCTCGAAGCTGTTCTCCTTGGATGCAGGTCCTGTCCTGCTCAGCCCACCTCCCTGTGTCCCACCCTGCATCAAACCATGGTTCCCTGAATATGCTCCCTTCCCAAACTCCAAGCTCTGGCTTATGCTGTTCTTTTGCCTGGAAAATTCCATCTCCTCCCATCATCTCCAACTGCAGAATCCCAACTTCGAGGCTTAGCTTCAGTGTCATCATGTTCCCAAAGTTTTTCTGATTCCCTCATGGACTCTTTCCCCTGCAATTCATTCACTAAAAAAAAAAAAAAAAAAAAAAAAAGGTCTTGGATATTGTCACTGCAACCTAATGAGTGTTCTAATCGCCACATTACTGTCAGTGTGTGGTCTGCAGAGTCTAGAAGAATGCCTTGCATACAGTACATTCTAAATAAAGTGCTTACCCAATTGAAGTCTTATTATGGACCAAATAAAACAGTTAACATTTGTTGGCACTTTCTGGGTACGAAGTTCTGTTCTAAAAGCTTTGCACATATTACATAGTCCTCCTCTCCAGTCTGTGAGTTAGGTCCCATCTCTGTCCACATCTCAGAGGTGAAAAAGCAGAACTTAAGTTTAAGTAATGTGTCTGGGATCACCTGCTGGTAAGAGGTAGAGCTGGGGTTGGACCACTTTATCCACTGCCCCTAAGGTAGGGACAGGACAAGTCCTTGGGCCCTAAGAGCTGTATGTTTATTTCTTCTCTAAGAAAGAAGCCTTGGCTCCAGGATGCAGCTGAATAAAGTCAAAACTGGCCCTTGATTTGCTAGTCTTCATTTTGGCCAGAGATGGGCAGTGACTCTGTGGAAGCCTATCACTTACCCATGTCACTTGGCCCAGATAGAGCCTGGAAATAGAGGCCAAGTTCTCTTGAGCTCTCTGGTGTGGAAGAAAAAGAAAAGAGGGCTTGTCCTGGCACTTGAAGTCAGCTTTTGTATTAGGCGCAGGACCCCTCACTTTCTATGATTTCAGAGCCTCCTCAAAATGAAAATGGTAAACCAATAATTTATAGCATATCAGCTGTACATGGGAAAGCTCAATGCATACTATTTCTAATTCTCACAGTACAAGTCTTGGGAATCTAGCAGTGCAAGACTTGAGAATCCACCCACCCCCCTTTTATCAAATTTATTGGGGTGACACTTGTTAATGAAATGATGCAGGTTTCAGGTGCACAAATCTGTAACACATCATCTGTACACTGTATTATGTGTTCACTATCCCAAGTCAAGTCTCTGTCCATCACCATTAATCCCTCCAATATCCCCAAGGGAATCACCCTTGCTTTACTGACAGAAAAACTGAGGTGCAGAGAGTTTATATCACTTGCTTCTTGCTCCTCCACAGGGGGTGGTACAGCAAGCAGTGAGCCAAGGTCCATCTCAGACAGCAGCTCTGTCCTGTGGAAGAAGGAGCCACAATTCTGGGACCCTGCAAGGAGTTGCCATTTGTCCCAGTCTTACCTGCACGTGAAATGCAAACACCTCGTTAATATGTCCACTGCCCAGGTTGGAGCATAAACATCTTTCACAGCACAGGCCCTTCCTGTCTCCATAGCTCCTTTGTAAAGCTACGTGCAGGGGCCGCCAGGGTTGCCCATCCCAAGGATGGCTCTGCATTAGTCCTCTGACCTTCCTGATGCCCTAGCAGTGCCTGGGGGAGGGGAGTGGTGCTGGGAGGCAGGACTGTCCTTGGAACATCAATGCTAGGGTTTAATGTCAAAAGCACTGAAAGGAAGGAATGCAGGGTAGGATGGGGGAGGGACATGACCCAGGCTGTGATGAGTTTTGGAACTGTCCCTTCTCTGTAGCAGGGGTGGACCAAGGAAGGAGCTCCTTCAAACATGGAAATACTAAAGTGCTTTCCCCAGAGACGCTGCCCATGGAGGGAAAAATGACAGGTCTTTTGTACAAAAGTGGCTGAGGCCTAGGGCTTCACCCAAAGGGGCAGGGTGGGTCATTGCAGAGCCAGGCTCACCCCTAGGGCCCTCAAGGAGGGTGTCTTACTGCCAACAAAAACTTAGCAGGAGACAGAGTATGAAGTTTTTTTTTAAAAGACTACCGTTTAGTAGTATAAGTTACATTGTGGATTCAAGTTCGTAAAAGTAACTTATTATAAAGCAGTCAGTGAGAGTAAGGCTCTTCTGACAGATACAAACATTTTAAATAGGTAGTATGTGTGGCATTCGATGACAGATTCATGCCAACGCCTCACTTTCTATGTTTTTGGTGTCACATTATTGGGAAAAATCCATATTCATACAGATCAACTATTATACATCCCCAAAGGGTCCCTGCTTTACAATGTCAGGATACTTTTAAATTTACATGGGCAGGAGACTTATTGCAGGGTCTACATTCAAACACACTAACCTAGCAGCTAAAATCAAAACTTGGGTGACTTCCAAAGATTTGCATGTCGGCTGTTATATCTTTGAATGTATTTTCTTAATTTTCAGGTTTAGAAATAATTAAGAAATTATACTTAGGAAATGAAGGTGAATCCTTGGAGTACTCTGACAGCCGCCCAGGCCAGACCCTCGGTTTCTGTGGAGCATGGATTGGAACTATGGGCTCAGACAAGTCCAAGACCACTTCTTATGGGACTTGGTACCTGTTGGGCTGCTCATAACATATCACATGTAGAGTTCAGCACAGTCCCTGGTGAGCCTGTTGCTGAAAATAACTGGATCGTGGTGGTTAATAACGTGGGTTTGGTTGACAGGCAGAATAGGAACCCTGTTCCTTAGCAGTATTTTTCCACCCTCTGAACAGGAATAGTGCCACATAACCAGTAAGATTTCTGTGGAGATTAAACAGGATCATGTATTTAAAGCAGCTAGTCTAGGCATTGGCATTTAGAAAGTATCTGCTAAGGAGAAGTGAGAACAGCTACTTGGGGGGCTGTCTGGGGCTGAGCACCATGCAGGCTGGGTACTGCGTGGGGTCAAGGATGACCGCTGAGTCAGGGGCACTCCTAGATCTACACACACAGTTCACACTCAGGAACAAATGGAATTCATGGTCTGTAGACTATATTATTCTCAAAAATGGTTAATGACCTTAAAATGACATCCACTGTCCTTACAATGACCTGTAACCTTGGACTCAAACTGAGGTCCACAGACCAGCATTCTGGTGGCTGTCCTGGAGCTGGTTATAAATGCAGATTCTTTAATCCTCGATAGTCATGTGCTATTTTTTTTGTGCTGAGCCCACTTCAGCTCTGAGCAATTCAAGGGTCAATCTTCTGGTGCAGGACCCACACACTGTGAGAGCCTAGGACAGACGCTGCCTTCTCTCCTTGATTCCCTGTGAATGAAGATCTGGCTCCACATTTGCTAAATGCCCGGCTGCTTTGAGGGTTGAATTAGGACCCTTCCGAGGTGGCCCTGGGCCACCAAGGTCTGCTTGGAAAAGCCGGCTCTTTCCGGCTGATCCTTCAGGCCACCAGCAGGACCCTCCTAGAGGCCACAGGCAGCAGTTTGAATGCAAGAGAGCTGCCTGGAGGCAGGCAGGAGAGGTATTACCACTGGTGCTTTTTGTTTTTGTCTTTGTTTTTTTTGGCCTGGAGTGAAGAGTAACTTTAATTCTTTCCTGGCCCAGGGACTTGCTGCTACCAGAAGGGACAATGGTCACTCACCTCAGTAGAGGACATTTAAGAGAAGGTTGTACCAGCCAGAATAGAAAAAAACAGATGACGCTCATCAGACCAACTCTTCTCACTTAGGGCCCTAGTGAGGACCTCACTGGGGACTGTGGCCTCTGTGACAACTTGTCTAGGTCTTAGTGGCCTGGAGCTCTGATGGTAGGATTTCATGGGTGGCAGAGACCTTGGAGGCTTGTACCCTCTCCTGCAGTGGTAGCTCCTAAAATATGGGAGGCATGACAGGGGTGACTACGCTGAGGGACCCAACGAGAAGCAGGGAGGGCCTACTCCTCCAGGCCCTGTGCAAACAACTGCTCAAGAACCCTGGGTTCACTGCCTGGAGCCCAGCTCCATGGATGGGCCTGGATGCTTAGACCAAGCTGAGGAGATATCAAAGTCCAGGTATAGCTTGATCTGGCTGCTGGGAGGGCTATCAGAAGAGGGGAATGTGGTTCTCTGGCCTGGCCATGGGCCAAGGAGCTCCAACTAGGGAAGGGAAGGGAGCCCCTAGAGCCAAGTTTCCCTGGGCTTTAAGACACTCATCACCTCTACTTCCTCCCATGGTTTCCTCTTCCTAAACTGACTTTGCCCTGATTTTTTTTTTTTTTTTTTGCCAATAACTTGCCTGCCCTTTCCACCTGTGTAACTAACCTGAGGTGCTCTTCCTTCTCCCTGCACCTTTCCAACCATGCATGTTTCACACCCCTCAAGCTAAGGTCCAAGCTCCTCCTTGAAGTTGTCCCAAGGCCTCCAGCCCTTGAGCTCTGTCTCCTTTGCCTCTGCATGCCTTCCTCCATCCTACTTTGTCCACCAGGCTGGCACTCAGTTCTCTGCTGTTTGTGTGTGTGTGTGTAGTTTCCCATGTGCTGAGGTGGCCCCTATGTGGCTATGTGATCGCAGGGCCAGTGTCTATACCTCTGTCAATTACACTCATGGAGCATTTCTGGGTTACCTGGCTCTGCAGGTACAGAGCAATATGCTGAGTTGTGTGTGTGACACATTCTGCCTTTAAGGAACTTACATTCTGGAAGGGAGAGCAAAGAATGGCACAACAGCTGAAAATAGGAATCAGGCAAATGGTAGAGATAAGAGATAAGACACTAGGAGAGTTCAAGGGCAGGGAGAGAGAGAGAGAGAGATTGGAAAAATGGTTTGGGAAGAGCTTCATGGAGCCAGTGGCCCCAGGTAGGTCTCAGAGGGAGAAGGGAGTTTCACTCAGAGTGACAGTGGGGGGTGAAGTGTAAGCTGTTTGGGGAAGCAGTGTCTCCTCATTTTGGAGGCCTCCTGTGTGGCCCCAAGGCTACTACCTGTCTCTCTGTCCTCCAGAAGGTCACCAGAAGGGAACAGGGGCCTCTGGCCTTCCCATAAAGACTTAACAGTGATGGAGGGTGGGTCTATGGAAGCTCCATGCTGACCTGCACCTCAGTTCTATTGTCCCCACCCCAAGCCCTTCTAACTCCTGAAGACAAGTATCCCTAGTAAAGCTTTTGGTGGCATATGGCCCAGACCACAGAATCCGCTGGCTAGCACCCTGTTGAGAGGATTGAGGAACAGACTCAGTGATAGAAACATACATTGATTTTCTCAACTTGTGTGATTTTATTTTCGCCTTAAAGAACCACAGGCAGGAATCAGTACAAACCATGGTCCAGGCTTTGAAAAATGTTTGAGCGGGTCAGAGACCCAAGCATATATTCCTGGCCCAGGCAGCCTCTTAGACACCCACCCCTTCCTACCGGGAGTGAGCATGTTCACCAGTCATGTTCTCCGTGGGGACAGCACACCTACAGATGGCCACCACAGCATCCGATGTGACTCAGGGTCTCCCAGGCACACATGCTGCCATCTGCCACCTGGAGGAGCAGGGATAACTCCCACTCTAGGTTTTCAATCTTCTGAGCCAGGTGGGCCCTCCTCACCTTCAGCATCAGGGCCTGGTTGCTCTTTAGGACCCAGGTTCTCGAATGCGCTCCATTTGGGCCACCTGCCTCTACTGGGTTAAGTTCGTCTTCCTGCCACACAGAAGGGAAGATGGTGGGAACCACCCGAGAAGAACACAAATGGAAAGAGGAGAGGTGACCCCGGAGAGGTGATCCCAGAGAGTCTGAACTTACTCTGCCCTGGGCCCATCATGTGACCTAGCATGGCTGTTGTCACTCTGACAGTCTCTAGGCAACAAGACCCATCTGAACACTGGGGAAGATTCCAACAAGTTACCTCCAGGAACTGACCTCACGAGTCACTAATAAAGACATTGTGTCCCCTAAGTTTATGCTGCCACACTGATGGATAACAACAACTAATTATATCATTGCCCAATCACCATATTTAATAATTTGGAGCAATTATTGAGTAATTAAATCTTGCCACATTTTATAGACCCTCAGCTCATCCTGTGTTTTCCTTCCTTCATACCAGGGATATTTATATAATGTCTCTTTGAGCATGAAGTTTTCCTGTTTCTTTATTGTCACCAAATCACTATCACCTGAGTCCCTTGGTCCTCCTGCAGTGGAACTGCCATAAAGCTCAGGGCAGGAACACTGGATATGCTGAGACTAGAACACAGGGGAGGCTGGCACCTACATTTAGATTTCAATCCAAATCTAGTTCTATTGTCCCCACCCCACGCCCTTCTAACTCCTGAAGACAAGTATCCCTAGTAAAGCTTTTGGTGACATATGGCCTAAACCACAGAATCCACTGGCCAGCCTCAGGAGGACCAGCCTCAGGAGTTCAGGAGTTCAGGGACCCTTTGGGCTTCCAAAGATCTAGCTCCTTCAGCCCTGCTGGGAAGGGCATCTGTGGATTTCATGCTGTGTTTGCACACAAGATAGAATGCCCTGCCATTTAGATGTCTTTCTTATTTTTGCCTTCAGAGAGTTAAGTTTAACTAAGGAAAACTGATCTTTCAGACCTCTTAACATCAAGACTCAGGCACACATGATGTTTTTGTGGAGCTTTTTGAATTCAGGGAGCAGCACAGGTCTCCCTGCCATCAGCCCCTTCTGACCCCCATTCCCTGATTAACTGTGGCAGGGGGCCTCCCTGGCCATGAAGAGGGGGCTCCTTGGTGACACAGAGCAACCTGCCATAGGCCCACTCTGGGAAGCTTGGTGATGGGCAATGCCTGCCCATGCGCTTCTACCATCCAGGGCATTTCCCACCTCAGCAGGTTGGGAATGAGGTGAGATGAGGGGGCACTGGTTTCAGGATCAAAGATTAGGGGTCCCCAAAAAACTCAGGCCAAGAGAAATAGTACTATAATGCAGCATTAAAAAAAAATAATCAGCCCTGGCTGGTAGCACAGTGGATAAGGCGCCAGCCTGCGAACCCAAAGGTCGCAGGTTCGATTCCCCAGCCAGGGCACATAACAAGGTTGCAAACCAGGTCTCCAGTCAGGTCTGTGGCTGGAGGCAGGTGAAAAGCAAGCACACATTGATGTCTCTCTCTCTCCCTCTCTGCCTCTCTCCCTTCCCCTCTTTCTAAAAATAATGAAATAAAAAAATCTTTAAAAAAAAAAAAATCAAACTGGCAAACTGAAGCTCATCAACCAGTGGCCTATTTTAGTGAATAGTTTTATTGAGCTCACTGCAGATATAATAGAATGATTACTTGTCTTGTCTTTGTCCCCTCCAATCTCCCTGTGTCAACCCCTCCAGAGACCTGAGTGAGGATGAGGAGTGATCCAGATGGGAGGTGTTTCCCATGGACAACTGCTTGTTCCATGACCAGGCACATCAGCCAGGCTGCATTTAGATGAACTGTTTTATTGCTTCCTTCTCATGCCCTTCTTCAATTTTTCCAGGCCATCAATTTGCTTAGACACCTGCAAGCCCATGCTGACTATGTGTGCTTCCCTGCCTCTAGACCCATTTCCCAAACACCAAACAGGCAAAACCAGACTTTGGCTTGTGGGCTTTCAGGTCAAAACTGGTTGTTCTGGTCCCAATCCGTTTCCATAGGCTCCACACTGTGGACAGCTCAGGAACTGAGCGGGTAGTTTGCTGGGCTTACCACAGATGGGCTGCTCTTGCTTGGGGATGGTTGGCCTAGCTTGTCCTCTTCTCTCTGGAGCTCTAGGGCATGAGCAGTAAGCCGGAAGAACTCTTCATTCAGCTCATCCAAAGTGTCTTCCACCTGCCATATCTTTCTCTAGAAACAAGGGACATGTCTTCATTACTTTCAGTTTTATTCTAATTTCATTAAAAGTCTTCAGAACTCCTGCTCCACTTCAGGAAGTGGGATCAGCGCTGAACAAGAGCTAGAAAAGTCTGCTCTCAAAGAGCTCAGAGCCTAAAGGTAAGTGAACCAAGACCCACAACCCTGCACAGTGAAGGCTACTGTGGAGGCTGCAGGAACAACAAACAGGACGCCTTACCCAGGCAGGTGTGGTAAGGAAGAACTTGCTGGACGACCAGACATCAAAGCTGAATCTTAACAGGTGAATAGTAATTGGCTGAGTGGACAATGTTAGCAAGGCATGCTAGCACAGGTAACAGCATGTGCAAAAACACAGAGATATGAGAGAGCATTGGGAACATTCTTTCAGCTGTCAGTCCATTTACCCATCCATTTATCTGTCTGTTAACCCACCCACCCCACTCCCCCATCCATTCATTCATTTATCCATTCACCCATCCATTCACTCATAAGTAAAGAAAGATTTATTGAGGACCAAGCATGTATCAAACCATGTTTGGTCAGCTCTGGGACTCATTAGTAAACTCCCCTGGGGTTTCTCGTTTATCAGTTATGGCAGACGTGGGACAAGGAAGTATGAGTGTCAAGTGTTACCTGAGGGGAATGTCAGGCTGCTACGAGAAGTAGTAAAGCTCACCTAGGTGACAGCATGGAATTTGTTAGGAAAAGTGAAAGGAGATGATGCTGGCAAAATGGAGGTGGTGTAGGAGCTGGGGACAGCAGGTCATAAAGGGTCTTGTGTGCTGGTCTTGGCTATTATGGCTGAGACTTTCTTATTAAAAGAACCCTCAATTCTCTGAGAGGCTCAATGTGTACACATGAAAAACTGCTCTTCTCAGATTCTTTCAAAGATAGAGAATATCATGTGACTAATTTTGGCCAGTAATATGTAAAAGAAAGTTGTTGAAAGAATGGATTCTGGAAACATCTTTGAAAGGAGAGTTCCCTTAATTGG
Source organism: Noctilio leporinus (assembly GCA_004026585.1). NCBI lineage: Eukaryota > Metazoa > Chordata > Mammalia > Chiroptera > Noctilionidae > Noctilio > Noctilio leporinus. Next base: position 90,600 of record PVIW01006152.1, read on the forward strand.
CCAGTGCTCTTTTAACTTCCCACCTTTCTAGCAACAGTCTTGTGACCACCAGTAACCATGAAGATGAAAGTTGTATGCTAAGGATTATGAAGCAGAAGGATAGAGTACCCTGGAATTGGTAGGACATTGTAGATACTGATGGGTTTGCTTTTGAACATGTTGACTGAGGCTATCTATGGGGTGCCCCATTAGCTATTGCACTGTCGAACAGAATGGTGAATGCAGCTGTCACAGAAACCCTACCTCTGGCTCCACAAGTAAAATACAAATACAAATGCAGAGCCACATTTGAATGGGGATTCTCCTGAGACCAGAGGTGAAGAGGTGAGTCAGGTATGGGAGGAGGCTGAAGGCATATGGAAGCAAATATTCAGCCTTAGAGGTAGAGGCCTTAACTCCAACCTTCGGCAGGCATCGAGGCCACAAGGCAGTCTCCCCAGGGCTGCCAGTTAATTCTAGACCCAAGAAATGGCTGTCTCTTCCCTCAACTAGAATGAAAACCTGTGACTAGCATCACCACAAGGCTCTGTAGATGAACAGGCATCTTGCTCAGGGCTGAGGTTGGGACAGATTTGATGGGTGAAATTGGAACCATGAGCTTATGCAGCTACCACAGGAGGCCAGGACTTTCCACCCAGATGAGAGACAGAGAACCCAACATGTGTGAGCAGAGATAACCACACTTGCCCCACAGGGTGGCCTGCTCAGGCAGGGGAAAACCCCACTGGATATGACTCAGACAAAACCACAAAACATAGGGAAATCAATGGCATAAGTGCAACCAGACAAAACAAAAATACACTCAGGAAACTAGAGATTGCAGTGAGATCTGAGCACAACTGTCATATAAGCATGTTTCAAGTGTGAAGAATTCAAAAGGGCTAGAACACATAAGGCAAGAACAGGAGCATTATGGAGAAAAAGAAAAATCTAGAAATAAAAAAAAAAAAAACAGTCAGAAGAGTGATGGGATTGATGGATTACAGATGTATGGAGCTGTGGTGAGTTTAGAAATTTGTAAGGAAATTACCTGGCATGGAACTCCGAGAGGCAACAGATGGAAAATATAAGGGAGAAGTGAAGAAATACAGATGTAGAAATTTTAAGTCTTGTCTGACAGCACTCAGTAATAGATGACGCTTTTTTACGTACATACTTCTACAGATGCATCTATGCATTTTGCCTCCAGGCCTCCAGGACACCCTGCCTGAAGGACACCTTACTCCTGGCTCCTGGAGTAGGGCACTGGGTTGGTCATGTCTAGATGCCCTGCTCCCTCACCTGGCCCCTCTCCTATACCCCTTGGTGGGAAGAAACAGGGAGCTTAGGCTGAGATCTTCTGCTTCATCTGTGTCTCTTGAGGAAGAGAGTGAGGAAATAAAATAAACTCACTATAGTCAAGCTGCTAACTTACTAAAATCAAGCAGGTTGAGGCATGAGGAAATGATTCTGTCCTTTTAAAGATTTTATTTATTTATTTTTAGAGAGGGGTATTTTTATTTTATTTTATTTTTTAATTTTTTTATTTTTTTTAAATTTTATTGTTGTTGTATTACATCCATCCCCTTTTTGCTCCCCTCTGTCCCCCTCCCCACCCACATATTCCCCCCAAAGTCAATCCCACCTGTTGTCCATGTCCACGGTTCCTTTATACTAGGTTCTTGTATAAGCTGCTCCCCTTCTTTGCCTCTGCCTCCCCCCTCCCCCCAACACCGTTCCCCTGACCACTGAAGGCCTATTCCTTGTATTCATATACTTGGTTCTGTTTTGCTTGTTGTTAGTTTTGCTCATTATTGTCCCGTAATGGGTGAGATCATATGATATTTGTCCTTCACTGACTGGCTTATTTCACTAAGCATAATACTCTCCAGTTCCATCCATGTTGTTGCAAAGGGTACAAGTTCTTTCTTTCTTTC